>JACEVL010000071.1:2770000-2782500 GCA_020284085.1 Aporrectodea caliginosa
GGTTCGAAATCAGAGCAACTGGATACAGCAATGCATCAAAACCTGGGTTCTAGCAGCGCAGGAGTTTGACGGATGCTATAATTTTATAGGCCTACTCTATGTTATTACGCACACTCTATAAATTCATTCATTCATATCGAACATATATGTAGCGCCCCTTCAAGAAAACTACTCGGAGGTAGGGTAGGGTAAATAACAAACCTCATAGTTATTACCGAAGTGGATAAGCTAGAAGGATTAGGTGAAGGGAGGGAGGGCGTCGGTGAGTTAGACAGAGAAATGAACTCATGCGTATGATAGGGAGAGGGAATAAAACTGCAGAAGAAATAATAGTCGATGGTAATCTTACGCAAAAGCAACGACGATAAAGTCAAGCCAATTCCAGGCGTCGCGTAGGTATGTAAAATTGGCAAGAATGAAGCCGCGTGCGAGCATCTTCACTGTTCCTTCGACCGTATAGATGCCGGTAAATGTCGCCCTGAAATTACCAAAGACAGGTCACTGTGCTGTACACGAACAGGTAATGCAAGGTAAGGCAAGGGACAGTGAGGTATGGTAGGGTCAGGTGAGATAGGGCTACGCGAAGTTAGATGAAGCTAAGGAAGTAAAGTAGGGAGGGTAAAGTCAGATACAGTTAGGTGAAATAATCAGAGGCGTATCCCGGATTTTGAATTAGAGAGGGCTACGTAACAGTGTTATCTGGCGCATAATGACTGTATGAGCTCACGGATCTCAACTGGTTCTATCCAATGGATTGTGGAAGTAAGTAATAACTTACTTACTTACGTAAGAAAGTTGTGCTTTCTTTAATACGGTTTTACTAAGTTGCGACCATCGATCAATGCTTATATGACGCTATGCATACAGAAGCTTCCTGATTAAGTTAGAGTTATGGTGAGAAAGTCACTTATATAGGGGCTTACGTCCTTATGCCCCGCACATCCGCCAAGGGCAGGGTACGGTTGGTATGGCAATGTGGGGTAGGGTAGAGTAAGGTTGAGTATTTGGTAGGGTGAGGTCAGCATGTCTTAAAAATATCACAAGGTAAAGTAAGGTTCGATCAGCCGAAGGCACGCCCAATAAAGTGATAAAGTGAGACAGCGCAATATGATAATGTAAGCCTAATTTACATCTTGAAGGTAGGCATACTAGCTGTTTAGTGACGCTGTGTCATGAAGAAGATGATTAGCGAGGCCTTCCTCCTTTATCCAGACTTGAGACTGGCGGCACTATACCCAAAAACGGCAGTGGCGGACTTAACATATAGCTACCCCAAAACAGCGATACAACCGCAGGGGTAAGCTGAACTCTGGTGTTTCACTGACAGTGAAAAACTTCTAGTGGAGCCATGACACTTAATAGGTCTATTAGCTAATTAAAGAGTTAATCATGGGTACGAACTGTTAACCACTTCATTGTGCTCAACTCAACATGTCGGAGGCGTGTTGGTAGGCCTCTCTCTACCCGACTGATCTTCGTACTAACAGTATATGTCAGTATAGTGTACTAATCTTATAGCCTAGTTCACAAACAGGCGCATGTGAAGCAGGCACTTCGAAACGTCTCTCTGCTCCGTCAAGGATTTGAACCGCCGGCCTCCAGATTGACATTCTACCCACGATAAATCATAACTGCTGGGCTATCTATCGCGCACTTCTGTTATGCTGAAGTAATCTATATAAAATAAAATTAATAAATCGCTCGACTTGTATTTGAGCAACAGATAGCAACTGAAACCAGTACTTACTCTGTGTGTGGAATTTCTTTGTTGATGGCCATGAAAATGCAATTCACCAAAATAACCAACATGACGCAGAGGCTGAAAAATCTAAGACATGATCAGTAAAGGAAGACAAAAGAATTCAACTCTCTTAAGAACTAAAATTTTGCTTAATTATTAAGATAAAAGTTTTAAAAAAAGTTGTATCCGGTTTCTGTTTATTATATATCTAAGGCTGTTTCATCAACATCATCATCATCATCATCATCATCATCATCATCATCATCATCATCATCATCATCATCATCATCATCATCATCATCATCATCATCATCATCATCATCATCATCATCATCATCATCATCTTCATCTTCATCGTCATCGTCATCGTCATCATTACAGTCAAAGTGATGATAATCATAGTCGTCGACTTAATTTGACCACATATATGAAGGCATCTTTGGCGACGTTATCACTAATCGTTGTTGTTTTTATTATTATTTTATTAGGTTATTATTATTATTATTATTATTATTATTATTATTATTATTATTATTATTATTATTATTATTATTATTATTATTATTATTATTATTGTTAAATTATTATTATTATTATTATGTTATTAGCGAAATTAAATGTTATCTGCATAATTATAATGCAACATAATGACATTTATTATAGCGAAAATTGAATTGGACATTTCTATAGGCGACCATCAAGTTCATTCTCGTAGACGTATGCCGACAATCATTCAACGGTAGGATTTCGGTATCATTCGGCATCATTCGGTATCATTCGGCAGCTATAGTAAAGTGTACGCGAAACTGCTGCCAACGTGCATCACACAAACGGGTTTCCGGTTGTTAAAATGCAATTCTCCAATCGATGCTATTTATTTGAAGAATTCTTCTCAAGGAAAATGCGTCTGCCTTCGCGTTGCACAACACTTTCAACACATGTCCCGTTTTCTTCAAGTTACCCGACACACCACTGAACACCGAACAGTCCCTCATGCAGTCACACCCTGCCCCGGTGATACCACTGGCGACACCTTTATTAGAAGCAATGAAGCTTGGCAAAGGATACGGATGAGTGAGTATGTAGATGGCCATGCGTCTGACCGGATTGAATGGACTGAGGAAGAAGAATCCGTTGGAAGAACTAAACCGGAAGATCGTCTTGTCTTTAGCGACCACCACAAATGTCTAGAGACGCCAAGAAATCCAAACACAAGCAAACAACATCAAAGGGATGTAGTCACGGCAGTGTTCAACGTTACGCGCTCGAGACGGTCTCTGTAGACGTATTCTAGGGTCTCGTCTAGGGTCTCAGCTAGGTCTCGTCTAGGGTCTCAGCTAGGTCTCGTCTCGGCGAGATTAGCCAACGTCTTGGTCTCGTCTCGGTCGTAAGGTCTCTTGGTCATGCCTACAGCGTCAGAAGATGAATCCAGTCCAATCCAATTAGTTCTGAGCGAATCCATTCTGATCCGATATTATCGGATTGATCGCGATCTCGCTTCGTTTAATCTTGTCCACTATGTTCTACTCTAATCTATTTCTAGTCGAGTCCGTAGTTTAGTTTCTCATCTGATCTAATACAATCTACACCAAAGGCTCTACATGGCGCGATTATCTTCACCTCTGAGCTACTGTAAGAGGAATTATAACAGTTATGGTCTACATTGTATTGTGCGCGATCCACTTCTTTTGCCACGCGGCCCAAGACCATAAAACAGAAAAAAAATCAATTATCTCATAACAACGACGTTCTACTGGGCAACGGCGAACACACGGAAATTGTGATTTTGTAAAAGCCATTATGTTCCGCATAATCAATCAACTGCAGTATTAACACTTTCACCGCGTTTGAACTTCAGCGCATGCAGCCTGTCGCGCTCCGATCATACATTTTTAATGCAGCTGCACTCCCTTAAAGGTGGGACAATCATTCATCCTCACAGCATTAATCCTCTGGGTTCGAAGATCATTCGGCTGAAGTGCAAATACGACGACAGCAATCCATCAATATGGCGACCTTTGCTTAGCGCCAACGCGGCTCCTCCACGACAACACATTTTTGCGACGCACCGGGATTCGAATACGAGACGTATGGAAGTGAGAAGTCGACACGCTAACAATCTGTCATCATGTCGTAATTTGCAGGATTGAACATAAAGTATGTACATGTGGGATTCGGACATCTATTCCCTGAGGCTCTATAGCTTATTAGGCAGAACTTACATGGAAACTAAGAACTGACATGATGACTTGTACTTAGGAAACTAACCACTGATGCTACCACCCATCACCTGTCTATGCGGATAGGCTTAGTTGTTGTACGACTTCGTGTAGTGGAGCCATAGCGGCTGATTATGAGATTTTTTCCCTTCAACACCGAGTATTGTTAACCGGTTTGCAACGACAATATTATTCCCAGACTGTTGCCGATCCATCAAATGACTTCAGTAGAACAACGTATATTATTCTGTGTGACGACTTTGACTGTGGATTTGACACTGCGAAGGTGCCATGACATTAAGCATCGATGAGTCCGTCTAGTTTAAGTAGGCCTGCATGTACTGTAGGCCTATATATATATATAGACGTGTAATTACGGTATTAATTAACAAAATCTTATAAATGCCTTCGCTGCTTCGCTTGCACTTAGCTCCGTGTGTAATAAATGTTTTATCAATATAATATTCCCAACTTTTCTCGCTAATGCTTTTATTTTCCGTGGCAAAAGATAAATATTCTTCCGTCATGCCTTTTCATCCGTTCAACAATGTATTTGTATAAAAATAAATTTGAAAAAATACTAATAGGTCTACAAAACTAAAGATGAAACAATCAGACTCAACAATTTGAAAAATAAAATCACAAAATTGCTCCTCATCAGCAACACTTACGTATTTGTTGTGGTAATATTCGTCGATGTCCTCAATGGGAATTCCGAAAAGTTCTGGCGGGAATTCGCCCATCTTGCCGGGAAGCGACATTCCCTGACAGAGAAGAGGATTCGGCCTCGGTTTGTCCTCGTCCTTCTTGTCCTCATTCTGACCCGTCTCCTGTTCCTGCTGTCGGACCAGTTCCTTGACCAGCTTCTCCTCCTGGATCCGTTTCGTGATCTTCGTGAGAGACTCGCGGGTGAAGAGCCGGAAGATCGGAGGGTGAGATGAAAACGGTCGAAACTCCATCTCCAGTCGCGGTTTCGGACAATCTCCGGCTGTAAGCTGCACATAGCAGAAGAAGAAAAACCAACACTCCCTTAAGATACTGCGTCCCGATGATAAACAAATAAAGGCAGACGTGAGTTTGAAGCGCTATGGCTTCATCCGTAAACACTGTTTTTGAGTGCGGATAACCAGACCCCGCCGTCTGATCTTCCCACCGACATTGTACAGTAAGCTTACTCATTTTATAGCTAAGGAGCCTTCGTGGAACAAACGCCTTGATTTGTATTTACGACATCTTAACACTTCAACGATGAGCTGCATTGGTTTCCCAGTCGCTTTTAGTACACTCTCGTCGTGTCAAATGACAATCCAACACGCTAACCAGAGACTTTGGCACACGCTAGACTTGCAGTGATTTTTAAGGTCATACGAGTACTGTCACCAGTAGTGGGCCAATAACAAGCTGTTTCCGCGACAAGAATACTGAGTGTCACGAATCTACAAAGTTCGCAGCAAGTCTACCAAAAGTTGCCTGTTAGTTTTAACACAGACTAAACGTCTTCTAAACCAGTTAAAACCCTTGTAATGTTATGTTATGTTATGTTATGTTATGTTATGTTCTGTTATGTTATGTTATGTTATGTTATGTTATGTTATGTTATGTTATGTCATGTCATGTTATGTTATGTCATGTTATGTTATGTCATGTTATGTTTCGAAGCTAAGCGTGGTGCGGTTTAATTGTATAACGATGCAGAGGGAAGCTACTGCTGTCACTGGACGATATGTTCCAAGCAGGTCAGCTGCTCATCAATGCCTTTTAGTGTGCAGTGATAGCTCTACATCCGTTGAAAGCTTTCTTAGAAGGCTCTGTGTAAATGGCCAGGCGCATAATGCATAAATACATACAGACATCAATGTACATACATTCATGTGCATGTATGCATGTAAGCATTCATGAATACATATAGGCATACATGCATACGTATATACATATATGTACACATATAAATGCATACATACATACATGCATGCTTGCATGCATACATACATACATACATACATACATACATACATGCATATATACATACATGCTTACATACGTACATACGTATATACATGCACGAATACATACATACATATATGCATACATGCGTGCATACATATCTACATGCACACATACATACACACATACATGGTTATTACATACAAGTACATACATAGTACATACAGTACATACATACATACATACATACATACATAATACATACATACATACATACATACATACATACATACATATATCCGTCGAAAGCTTTCTTAGAAGCTTTCTTATGTATACATACGTACATGTACAAATGCCATACATACACATAGTACATAATCTTAGCGACCTTCCCAACTTGTCAATTGATCAAACTTCGAATCGTAGACTCGCCCGATTTTTGGACCGTAGCATAGAGAGAACCTCTGATGGGTTGTGACAATCACCGAATGAAAGGGAACCAGCGCAGTCCTAATTCTTTCAGAGCAGAAATGCCGCGGTGCAGATGGTGCCGAAACGATTAATAATTGCACAGACGTGATTCAAAGCGTCCGTAATTAATTGGCTGCAGAGGTCCAACCTATGAAGACACCAGTTTAGAAATTCATCCACCATCTGACTAAACGCAGCGCTTTTCATGGGTTACAGAGGCAACTAGGAGAGGCACTTCTTTCCCACATGCCTGACCAGTGACCACTCTCGTCAGTCTTGAATTCTAAACACAGTCCACCACAGTCGTCTGACTGTTTGACTGCCTGACCAAAGTGACCTGGATCTTGACCTTGTACCGATGTTGACCCTTCCCGCCAAGCGATTTTGTTTTAACTAAGCACTTTTGTTCTAACTGCGACTTTCTTGCACGCTGTAAAAATCTGAAAATTATGATTTCGATGGAAAAAGGCAATACCTTTGTTTACGCATCTTTTCCTAGAAATTAAAGGTGTTGACATAGTGGGCAACAAGCCGGCTAGATGTCGCAAGTGGAATAGAAAGCTCTTTGTTAGGGAATGGCTTTGAACAGCGCATGGTCATTGGTTTGACATTCTGGCTGCAAGCCCATCGTGCATCGTAAATTAAGTGCTCGTTCACATCAGTAAAACGTTGTAGCCGAAAGAAAACAGTTCCATGGGTCAAGTGCCGGCCATGACAGGCTGATTGCAATTACAGGTGCTTAAGTGTTCGCTAATTGCCGGCTGCGTCTCATGCATTATAAATATTCATGCAGTGACGTCATGAGTACTCGTGTTCTGATATGCATGATAATGAATCTGAAGTAGTCTAGACTAGACGTTGACAAAAGCGTGATATTCAGACTGTTTTCACAGTTGATTTCAATTCAAGTCATTTTATTTGGTAACCAAATTGCAAGAAAATACTGGAGACAAGGTTATCAGAAGTAAGACACATAGGGGAACCCCGCTAGCCAAGGCCCTCAAGTAGAAAAGGAAGCAAGGCGATGGCCTACCGGTATTAATAGGTCTAATAGTCACAAACCAATTACATAGTAATACATACAACTAGACAAAGAAACCTCTTAACTAATGTCTTAACTATCAGTACCACCACTGGGCAGAAGCCACATCGTAATCATTCAAACTCAGGAAATGTCTTCAAGTAAATAAATAAAGTAGATCAGTGGAAACTTGTAGGCCCTATTACATATAAAATCACCCTCGTCGTCGTCGTCATCATCGTCGTCGTCGTCGTCGACGTCATTGTCATCGCTATCATCATCATCGCCTTTATGCTATCAAATCATCATCATAACATCTATTACCGTAATCACTTTTTGTTGATATCAAGTGAAGAATTATGCAAATTACAAGCGCTGTATCCTTGAGAGGGATGCAATAGGCGTATAACCGGAAGGGAATAAATTAAATACCGTTTTGTTAAGGCCTCCAGTCAACAAAGTAGCAAGTGAAATGGTTATTGTGGCAGCAATATAAAACAAAGTAAGTACATTCTGATGTAATCTAATCCAAGAACTTCTATTGCGCCACCGTAACAATGCTCAAGGTTTCATTCGATTGTCACTACGAAGCAAACTTGCAATGTATAAACACAACCAACAGACAAATATGTAAGTCCAACTAATCAATGATTTACTTAATTAACAAGAACAATCCAAGGTGTAGGTAACTATTAATTAAGAGAACAAACATAAGGAACATTTAATAACAATTGCAGCTGTTTTTTGTTGTTGTTGAAAGGTTGCAAGAAATGCCCTGAACGGATACTCAATACTCATGCATTATCATATACTAAATGGCAGATAATGTTCAAATATGAAGCCGGCAAACGTGCATTTTATCAGTGTTTATTCTGTCCTCGTTTTCTCTGCATGCTAAAGAAGTCTCCAAAATGCCTTTTATTCATTCGGGGCGCAAGGCCGTCTATTCCCTGGAGACCGTCTCAATTACCTCTGTAAGTCATCCAAGCTGAATCTTGGTCTGCTTATGGTTTTCCTTGGGTCAGTCAATAGACTCAACTCTGTGTTTATGTTGAGAAAACACATTTCTCTACAGATATATATATGCTCCTCTGAATGTGGTAAGGAAAAATTTTGCTTTGACAATGCATTAAGAGTAACTGGTTTTAGACGAAATGACTAAGACTAGGCAGTGTCCGATTTGCCGAGGGTTGGAGGGGGTTGGACCCCAGCTTCTTCATTTGACCCACTGCATCTAGCCCATGAAACCACAAAAGCATGGACAAGCGTTGTAGCTGCACCAAAAGACAGGGAGCGGGAAATTACTTTGAGCCCGAAGCAGATAGTAACAGCTGCGGCAGAGAAGATTTATATGACGCGTAAATGTGAGTTCCTGGTCTAGAATGACTCCCAAGTCACGAACTCAGGTTGATAAGGTGAAGTGGGGGTATTTCAAGGCAAGAGGTGCTAGTTATTGTGATTGTACTCTGTGTGGTGTGAATCAGACCATTCGTTTTGCAAACTCCGATAAATTTTATCCATTGCGAGTAGTTTGCGATGCGAGAAACAAATCACGAATAAAAAAAATGAATTGCGTCTTAGTAAATTTTTATTATTTATATGTTATATTTCCGACGCCCGACGCTTCCTTTTTGGCAAATCGGACCCTGATACTAGGACTTGGGAGGGCACGACCCGATGTAGATAAACAAGGGAGCCACTGTGCATTAGCTGCAGTTGCAATTATAAGTGTTGTAATTACAATTTTAATCGAACATAATTATGAAGGTCGAGAGAAACTGCTAATAATTATAATAGGAGGCGCAATTATATCACAGACAACGAATTCACTTAACAATCCGCACAGTAGCGTAGCCGGGAAACAATTTCGGGGGGTTTCCTTTGAACATGGTGACAAAAGTTAAGTTTTTTGTATTTCGCATATAAAAGCATATAAAAAATTTCGGCAATTTATTTCAGGGGGTTTGAACCCGTAAACCTCTAAATACGCCCATGAATCTGTATGAAATAAGAATCGCCCCCAAAGTCACTGCAGGAGCGATACTCAATGGGATTTGCCTGAAGGACATGTCGCCATCATTTAGGATGGGGCACTCATGTTGATGTTCATCAATACTCGCCATGTTCACAACGGATCTCTGCACTTGGTGACGAATCGGTTCACTCTATATTCATCCCAGTAGAAGACTAACGATGTACAGGAGAACACATAAGCACAGACTGTCACGACTACGCATTTACGTTTGTACGCGTGCTGCCATACCTAAAACACGAGCCGGTCTATTGATTGCATTAGTGCACTAATTCTCATGACCACAAACGGCCGATACGCCGATTTTCGGTGCACACCGAGTGCGTTTCTATATATCTGGCGGAGCTCTATCGATTCCGAGCGCCAGCGCCTGTCTCCTCCTTTCCATAGAGGCCACCGATAGTGAGACCGATGATCTACCGCTGCCTGTGTGTCGATCGCCGTGTCTTCAAGTTATGCATCTAGAATTGACCAGGCAGGACAAATGCGATATGTGTAGAAATTTTTGCCTCATAAATACATACACAGCCATTCGGGGATTTCATCGGCGCTATATAATTATAACGGCTTTGGTACATACATGTACAATTTTGTACATGGTATTATACTGAAATGGTAAGAGACAAATATGTTGTTTCTACACTTTTGATAATGATATAGAAACAGTCTAAAAGGACTAATATATCCCGACCGGTCTAATTGCCTATAAAACCGACGAGAATACATAAGTCCCTATAATTGGAGTTTTCTATTATTATACTAGGCTACATACACATCGATAATTGCGACGTCACTGTTGAGCCTCTAATTGCGCAAAATCAGCGCAGACAAAGGTCATAGCAGGAAACTATCGCGTTTGCAGTCGCCATTTTGTTTGCTCGAATGGAAATAACGACAGTTAATAATAATAATAATAATAATAATAATAATAATAATAATAATAATAATAATAATAATAATAATAATAATAACAATAACAATAACAATAACAATAGCAATAGCAATAGCAATAGGCAATAACAATAACAATAACAATAACAATAATAATAATAATAATAATAATAATAATAATAATAATAATAATAATAAATAATAATAATAATAATAATAATAATAATAATAATCGTTTATTCACTTCAATCTGACAAACCACAATATGATTATTTGAAATAGTAGGAACACTTGATAACAAGTTAAACAAGAGTCGATTTGTCACTGGCAGCCTGTTATAGGCGCCGATCCGTCCTACTGCTGCTCACTTTACCATCGCCCCTAGCCCCCTAGGGAGTGGAAGGCTGAGACAACGTTATGGTGCTAGCGTGTATCGAACCCGCATCCCTCCGTTCTCCGTGCCTGTTTATTACCATTCAAACATTACCCCGCCGCAATTGCTAATCAAAATGTAATATGTTGGCAAAAGACCTTACATTCTGTATTTCAATATAGCATATGTGGTGTGCATCAACTATGGAACATGTACATTTTTAGCGCATTTACAATAACCTACTTTATTATTTTTCCGCTTGAATTAAGTGGTGCCTCTGAAAACCCATAACCTATGTTTGCAGATAATTTCTTCCGTCGCATGTTTAGCCTATACTTGTCTCCTCGGACTCCCTTTCTTGCCTTTCGATTGGACTCACCCTGGAATTTGACTTGCACAACAATTTTGCAAATCAGCGACCATTGATTGTTGTTGTCTTGAGCATTGTACTTTATAGAGTATCTGGTAAATTAGGGGTGTCAAAGAGCCAGTCTACGGGCCATTTCTGGCCCGCCGACGATGTTTTTCTGGCCCATGGAGCCTTGTCTAAAGACTAAACAATTTGAGAATATAAGTTCAAATTTGTCATTTTTAAGGGTTAATGAGTTTTATGCGATGTTCGTGACTGATAATGAAGATCAAAATTAATATTTTAAAACCCAATTTAACAGTTTGCATGTTTAAAAAGGCACCATTTAAGATTAAGTTTTGCAAAACATTTCTGGGGACGGGCTACCCTCATTTGGCTCAGGGCCCTCGGCACCCTGGCCCGCTACTTGCTGGAATGAATATTGCCACTGGCCCGCCATTAAAAAAGGTTTGACACCCCTGCCAGGTAAATTAAATGGGAGTTACTGAAGCCACACATGGAACTAACTCGGTAAATGTAGGCCTGCTGTATTTTAAAACGCTCACCTCACTCGTTACATCAGAACTAGATTGGGGATCAAATATACTGCTATAGATGCGACATCAAGCTGGGTACTTTCGTGATCTGTGTTCATTGTTTTTCACTCGCACAGTAACGTTTTACCTGCGTCATTAAGCGTGAAATCCGTTTGATATAAAATTTATGGAGCTTTGCGGAGACCTTCGGCCAAATGGATTGACGCACACGCTTGATTTCTTTACGACCGCGTCGCTGACATTCGGAAGAGTCCGGAATAGCTCTTAACTCGCATATAAGTCGTATTTATATCCTCACGTCCGGCTAATGTAAAGTGGAAAACGTTTTCCACAGAGGACGCGCAGGAAAAAGCGCTAATGCAACAACGCGGAATGAAGAAACGACTCGTCGAGAAACTCATCCGACTCCGAGTGACTCGGAGGGGAAGACTTCGCCGAACAAAGACGGAGAGCATCATCAAAAATTCGCATGAATGCATAATGAGTCAACAGCCGTCCGATGTCTGTCATACGAGCAGCAGCACACACGCACCCTCTTCGCTCCCTCCGCCCCCCCCCCCCCGACAAATTCTGGGAAGAAAGCGACGGAAAAATACTCGTAGAGGTGCCGGTCTGTTAGAATCACACAGCAACATAGATCTTCTGAAGTCCGCAATATGCGCAAATTGGTAACGTGACTCCAAGATAAAAAGTCTGAACGTGTCTCTGAAGCGCTGGCAATATTGTCAAATTCACCATCTTAGTTACAATACAATACAACTGCATTTGATATCGCTCTTCTTCCAAAAGTGGCCCAAAGCTCAGAAGTGCACACTCCTCGGCGGCGCAGATGCAGTTAGGCTTTATTGCAGAGCAATTGTGCGCGAAAGACTTGCTCACGGTTCCGACACAGTAACCACCCC
>JACEVL010000071.1:2787500-3027500 GCA_020284085.1 Aporrectodea caliginosa
CCTTTACAGGACTGATCAGTGGGTGATAGAGCAATGTGAAGCTGGCGTGACGGTTGCGTAGCGAGAGCTAATAAGTAAGTAAGTAAGTAAGTAAGTAAGTAGGTATATTCTTTATTAAACCAAGTTGCATATTTTTTATTAAACCAATTGCATATCCGCACTCTGGTGTGCATACGTCTTAACAACAATCAACTGTCAATATGAGTACAACATTCTAATATAATAATGGGGCTTATGGCGAAGACCCCAGTTGGACCAAAGACAAAGTCTATGGTCTGGGAATCAATTACGAAGCCTCTGAACCTCAAAATATTTACGGTAACTCGTATAATTTTCGATAAATTCTTCAAGTTTTCGAGACATATTTAACATTTAGTTTGGAAATAATTTCTCTAACAACAAGAACAGACGCTTGGCCCTCCTTCTCGACATATTGTCGTGTTCGGGGGCCATCTAAAATGTTGGTAAAACCTTGTAATAAATAATTATCCAATTTATATGAATAAATGGATATATAAAAATTAAATATGGATATATAATTATATATATTACTGGTTTATCTGACAATTTAGAAGCACTTTTCGGAACCTCACAAATATGAGGTTGTATTCCTGTATTCCTCAATTACCATACATGCAATAAATCCGAGAGTTCAATAGCCGACACAATTGTCTGCTATTACCAGACAATTTCAAAAAGTGATCGAGGGTGGATTCATAGGCCATTCTGGTCACGACCATCTAAGTTCTAAATGCCTGGGCATCCAGGATCGAGCGACCGCGTCTACCATACCCCCCCCCCCACACACGGCATGCGCGGTTACTCGATTCTCCCATAAAGTGTATGAGAGCTGCTCACTTATCTGCATTCGACGGCCACATTAAGTCGGCCATTACTTGAATTTACTTTAAACACATGCAATAAAATGGAATGCCACTCGATAAAATACAACAAAATATATATAATAACAGAGTATATACTATAACCCCACGAATTGCCAATACAAATAGTCAGACTAATGTGACCAGCAGTTTCTGCTTTTCCAGACATTGCTTCAGACCGTGTTATAATAATTGGAGAGGAGAGGATCGTTCGATCATCAGAGCGCATGCGCACAGACGCAGTCCACACACGAGAGCGACCTCTACCAACGCCTTCAGACAAATCCTCCTCTTTATCTCCTCACTGAATCGGTCTTCATCTCATTCGCGCATCCATCTTCATCCGATTGACGACGCCTTCAGAGTCAGAATCCGTCCGTCTATCGTCTATACATATATATATATATAATATTATATATATAATATTATATATATAATATTTTATATATATATACGGCTTCGGATTCATTAGGCGCCAGGCCTTCTGGGACGGTAAAAGATTTCGAGACCGACGGGCTGTCTCATATAGTCGCTAACAGAAGGATTTACACAATCGTACATGCATGCACTTGTGACTTGTATGTGTGTGTGTGTGTATGTGCGTGTGTGTAATGTGTATATATGTGTGTATGTCTGTGTGCGCGTGCTTGTGAGTGTGTGTGTGCGTGTGTGTGTGTATGTGTGTGTATGTGTGTGTGTGTGTGTGTGTGTGTGTATGTATGTGTGTGTGTGTGTGTGTCTGTGTGTGTGTGTCTGTGTGTGTGCGTGTGTGTTCATTCGATGAATGGGTGGAACCGTCGTGAATCGATGGGCTGCAGATGGTGGGATTGCCAACGACTGTTATTGGACGCCGGAGCACACGACAAATCTACGCCGTGTAAATTCATCCTCTTTGACAGTTGCATGAGACGACACGCACGCATAGGCTATATACACACATAGGCCTCACATACAACGCACGGGCATACATCCATGCATGCATATCAATGTAAATGTATACGTTTCATATAGTGACCGTAAGACTTCTATATACCCTGTTCATTTATCAATGAATTTATCAGGTGAAATAATTAATCTTCGATCAATTTTCTACCTGTTCATTCATTCAGTCTGGAGATTTATATAGCGCCCCTTCAAGAAATCTACTCAGGAGCGCTCCAAGCCCAGCCAAGGCAAAAGAAAAAAAAGACTTGAGTGATATACAAAACCCAGTTTTGATTGTTGAAATGAGTGCTACGCCATTTAAGGAACCCGTGTAATGACCATGTGTCGCCGACAGGAACCAAGGCTCATCAAAGGGCTGCATTTCTAAATAACAATTTTATTTTAAATGGATTCACATATTAGTTTTATATTCAGTTATTCTTTTTGTTTTAGCTTCAATTCTAACATTTTAAATGTTTATATATTTTATTAATTCAGTTTAATACAAGTTCGTCTTTAGTTCGTTTCAATACTCGCCTGCTGTCCAACAATAATTCAGTGTTGCAGCTCGATCAAAGACTGATGGACACTGTAGGCAATATGCTAAATTTAGAGCGCCCTTAGTAAACAACTGGCAACCCGCATTAAGGGCTTCTCTATCATCTAAAATTAATTATTGTGAGGCTGAGGACTGTCGACGATGTCAATGCATTGTTGTGGAAGACAATAAGAAGAGTACGTACCACACAACTTCATTACACTTGAACTGGAACGGTGAGGGGTGCCTTCTGCATGTAGGGGTGCCTTCTGCATGTAACGAGTAATCTCGGTGTCGTGTGGTTAGACATATATATACAGGGGCGGCGCCAGAGGGGGCTAGTGGGGCTAAGCCCCCCTAACTGCGGCTCAGCCCCCCCCCAAAAGTGGGAAATCACTGCAAATCACAAGGAAGAGGGGACAAAAGGGAAGGTTTTGGAGCTTTAGCCCCCAAACCTGAAATCCTGGCGCCGGCACTGTATATATATATATATATATATATGTGTGTGTGTATATATATATATATATGTGTGTGTGTGTGTGTGTGTGTGAGAGAGAGAGAGAGAGAGACAGACAGACAGACAGAGAGTAGTTTCATGTGCGGAGCGTACACAAAGCAGTCTATGTTCGGTCGAATTGCAACACATACATTTACTGGCAACAGGATCGAAAAAGTCTAATGATCATTGTAGGACTGCGTTGGAATCACCCTCTCTTTGTTATGTCCAGACCGCGGTCGCCGCTCATAGACATTTATACATACAGACATTCATAGGGGCCGACATACAACATACAAATATATTAATACGTTCATACATACACATGTGATACCTATACGTAGGCCTACACGATCGTAATCGAAATCGTAAACTCAACATTTCTAAGGCGCATACAACATGCATTTATACAAATATACATATATACACACACACATTTAGCGACGAAGTCTGACGGGACCTTAGTCCAGATGTCAGACGACGACTCGAGCAATGCTACAGACGTAGGCCATACTCTTGGCGCCGTGCTTCCTGAATACAACGTATCTGACCTAGGAATGGCAAGTTCCGGCAGGATATGCTCCACTGGGAGAAATTCATCGAACGATATGCTGATAATCCGGGCGACTGCAGAGGTCTTCGCTATATAATAGCCGGACTTTCGACTCCGATGAACAGTCCTACTCAGACTTCATTTACTGCTACCGACTATTTTGAGTTTATGGATACAAAGACTGACTGAATCCGCTGTTCAACTGAAGGTTCCCCTCCGCCGACCTTCCTTCTAACAGAATATATGATATAGCAGTTACAGGCCATATCAATAGAACAGCTTCAGGGTCAACTGCTAATGTTGTCGCTTCCAAGTCATGTAAAATGGACCTTTGCCGTCATTCTTACTTGTTTTATGATTGATATTTTGCCCTTTCTTATATTGATATTCAGTAGCACTATACTTTGTCTTCTGAGAGGGGGATGGGATCCCTCGGAGGTTCGGACATAGGATGGGATGCTGATCACGTGACCATTATAATTATCGTCCAATCTCTAATCTCTCACTTTTATCGAAGATTCATTCATTCTTTACGAAGTTTTATATAGCGCACCTTAGAGGTTACTATATACTCAGAAGCGAGGATGGGTTTGAAGCATGTGTCAATGCACTTGATATTTCATCTGGAGGCCAATTCACTTGCTGCTTCAAAAGAAAACAATCTGGTTTCACGAGGTTTCATTTCTGATAGTCTGATTCAACCCGGGCTATTGCTGCTTCTTTTGGGCCGTTGATTGCTGTCTGGTAACTCTGCTTGCCTTCTCTGATGGGATTACAAACTTTGACAATGTCGACCGTGTCATTACACTCCAGAGTCCAGACCATTCTTCTTGGGAATTGCTGCTCAACAATATGCTTATATAATATATATATATATGTTATATATATATATATATATATATACACACACTACATTGCTAAGCTGCGAGGTGACCTCCTTAACTAAGAAACATGGATGTCGTCCAAACGTCTCTGGCTTTATTCCGACACACTCAACTGATCTGATTTGGTAACTTTCATCATCTCCACAATATAGACTTGCTCAGTGTCCGATTTGCCGGCGGTCGGGGTTGGACCTCCAGCTTCTTCTTTTGACCCCTCTGCTTTTAGCCTTTGGCCCCCTCGAAGTCATTACCCAAACAACTCCATAATAATAACATAGTCTGCATTACGGCCAGTCAGCCTAATGTAGGTTGATATTGTTATATACTTTTAAGGAGTATGGTTATCCTTTCAGGCAGGGCCAAATTCAGGGGTGCTAATCGTGCTGGAGCATCCGTCCCGCAGTTTTGAGGGGCCCGCATTTAATGTGTGTGGTGGACAGGTGGTCGTCAGAGGGGGCCTTTCGAAGGTAATCGCAGCACCCGGGCCCGCACTATCCTTAATGCGGCCCTGCTTTCAGACAATACAACAAATTGGTCCTTCTCCGCCACTGTGCTTTCGTCTGCTTTCGTCGCTTCGTTGCCATGACAGCAGGCTTATTGACAGGTATAATTCTAATTTCGTTGCATTGATCGTTGTTGGGTATTTGCTTCATTTAGTCTCGACGTCAGCGTTGTTGTATTTGATGCAGTGGTGCACTGATTCATTGGGTTTGCTAGTATTTCCATTCTCCAGTGACAGTGGGCCATACTTGGCGCAATGGTTTGTTAGCTTCCGTTTTATTTCACTTGTATTTCGTCTTTCAGTGCAATTTAGTCACGTCTGACAATGTGACAATGTCACATGTGAACAATTTCATTGTTCCTATTATACTTCAGCTAAAAGTGTAAACTGCGACTGAAAACTCATTTTAATTTTTTATTTAACCTTTTTTTAGATGTCCTAATTGTATCGTAGTTGACTGTTGGTCATTGCAGAATCCTGACGTATTATGGAAGTTCATTAACTTCATTAATTCAAAAAATAACGAAACTTGGAAGTATTAATTATCGTGATTGTTCTCTGTGCGTGAATCAGAGCATTCATTTGCAAACTTCGATAAATTGTATCCACTGCTAGTGGTTTGCGATGCGAGGAACAAATCGCGAAGAAAAAAATTAATTGCAGCTTAGTAAATTTTTCTTATATTATAGGCCTATATATTTTCCTGGCCTCTGCTTCTTTTTTGACAAATCGAACCCTGAATTTGCATAACTTGCAGCTTCGCTCCCCAAATGTCTCTTTCTCTATTGCAGCTTCGCTCCCCAAATGTCTCTTTCTCTATTACAGCTTCGCTCCCCAAATGTCTCTTTCTCTATTACAGCTTCGCTCGCCAAATGTCTCTTTCTCTATTGCAGCTTCGATTCCCAAATGTCTCTTTCTCTATTGCAGCTTCGCTCCCCAAATGTCTCTTTCTCTATTGCAGGTTCGCTCCCCAAATGTCTCTTTCCCTATTGCAGCTTCGCTCCCCAAATGTCTCTTTCCCTATTGCAGCTTCGCTCCCCAAATGTCTCTTTGTCTATTTCTCTGCGTGACCTGGCTCTGACACTAGACCAGGAATTGACTTTTTCTGGACGCGTGAATACAGTATGTCAAAAACGCTTTTATGATCTGCGTCATATCCGCACCATGCATACACCACTCTCTCTATACCAAAGCTGCCATTACCCTGATGCTTCATGCATTCATGGATTCATGTTCGCTATAGGATGGACTGTGTTAATGCCATTATGCGTGCATATCTCGTTTTTGGATTAATCAATTTAAATCCGTTTTGGACGCTCGACTAATTGGTAGGATGCCCGCTTTATTATATATATATATATATATATATATATATATATATATATATATATATATATATATATATATATATATATATATATATATATATGCGGGACTAACTGCATTGGACGCGTCAATAGCTCCCTATGGAAGACGCTTTTAAAGCCGGTGTCATGAAATAGAGTATCCCCCATATACAGTATCCCCCTTAGCGAAATGGGTATTCGGTATAGTTTGCATTTTGGGCGGTTTCATGTGTATTCACTATTCAGTCGTACTGTTTGGATTTATTGTACACATAAAATATTGTAAGTTGCGTAGCCTATGTTAAGTTTGTACGTCGACTTGAAATTAATTTACTTCGTTTTGGTGATTTTGATTGGATTTTCGTCTTGGCTATCGTGATGCGTATGACGATGGGGGATAGAATGGTTTATCCCCCGGATACACTAAACCGGTTTATTCCATCTGGAGGATATGCTTTAGGGGGATAGAATATATCGGGACACCGGCCAGGCAATTGCATTTCAGCATAAGTCTCTTAAATTAAACTTATCTTCGTGTGGGGAACCATTGCAGTCAGTATTTCAATGCAGTCTTTTTCTGTTCGCTTTTCTCCGCTACACAGCTAAGCCGTGGTTGGCCCCAAATTCCGAAACAGAATTTCGATGCCTCTGCTTTGCATGCGGTCGAAGAGCATTGTATTCGATTTTGGACTTGTGGTCAGAAGTATCTCTGAGTCGCGTTGAAGAGGCGCTCTATAAATGTGCACTTATAAATTACGATGCATACATACTTATATACAAACAACATGTATACATACATACATACATAGGCCTACATACATACATTTATACACACATACATACTTGCATGCATATATCAGTGCATGCATACAAACATATACATCATGCATACAACCTGCAGTCGGATGAAGTCAAGATGTGTCTTGGCTTCTAAGACCTTCCGTAGCCACAGTGTATAGAAAATGATGAACTTTTTAATCCGCGTATTCTTCTTTGGTCGCATACCACCTGTGTATTGCGATGAACTATGTACCTGACCATTGATGGAAGTCGACACTAAAGAGATACGCGGCTATTCAATTAAGAGGGGACAGCGCTGCTTACCTGAGACGTAAACATCAAAGACTTAAGGATCACAGTCGAACGGAGGATGATCACCTTGCCCTCCTCTTCCTACTCGAAGCTTTGATGCCCGGAATTCGAATTAGTGACCCAGTTGGGGTTTCTTTTGGTGATCCGAAGCAATTAAGAAAACGATCTCCATTCACTGAAAGCCTAGTTTTCGATTTCAGACTTTTTTTAAAAATCACTATGGTCTATGTCCTATGTATTACCTATAAATATATTTTTTTATGCATTCATACATATATACAATATATACATACATACATACATACATACATACATACATACATACATACATACATACATACATACATACATACATACATACATACACACATACATATATAAATACATACATACATACATATATACATACATACATACATACATACATACATCATTATCGCCATCATCATCATAGCCTTGGTCTATTAATTTACCGGTTGTTCAAATACGGCTTCTATTAATTGTTTCGCTTGTTTTATGAAATCGGACAAATGTAGGCCTACATCAAACTTTCGTCTTCCTTCTTCTTTGTTCGTTAGCAAATAGTTTCATCTCTATTTAGTAACAGACATGGTCCCCATGATAATACTGTAAGTATAGCTCCGGACGCAGGCTACGACGAGAACGTTCTTACATACTAGATAACATTATGTAGTATGTACACCAGCAAAATACAGCAAAATACTTGTCGTTATTCGTGGTCAGCGACATTGTCTGTTATTGATCAAAACTCAACCACGAAGTACAAACTGACTGGAGCAGAGTGCCATTCTTCTCACGCAAGCAATTACTGGTAGAAATACCAAAAATACATCCACTGCGCCCGAGTGGTATTTGGTTTTATTACCCTGCCGACAGTCGTTCCTGCATGAACGCCAAATGATACAATTAGAGATGTTGTTGCCAGTGCTACTAAGAAATCAGAGACGGTGGCGTAAGTATACCGTATAACGAGGGTGGACAAAGTCCAGGGGCCCCCGACTCGCCTCTAGATCTCAAGGGTCCCAAACTTTTTAACTTGATGACTTGATAGGCACATTTGCGAAAAGCAAAGCTAGAACAGCCAAATTCTTGAACTAGGTCTAATTCTCTGAAGAACTACAGACTACACTGTCTACATCACATATTACTGTGTAGCAATGCCGCGGTAGCACGCATTGGCGGCAGACCAATACATTTCGTTTTATTTTATTTTATAAATCGAGACAATTAATTTTAACTTGAATTATTAATCTCCCTTGAACTATTCATCACCCGATAATACACTTATCAGTGTAATTAAAAGACAACTCTCGTTTCTCAATGAATTAATTGGGTGAAATCCGATCAAACGACTCCATTAGCCCCACGTAAGATCAAATTATATGAGATCCTATAGACTTGAGCAGTATAATAATCAGTATCATGTCTGTCGCATTTAAAAGTTTGTAAAACGCGTAGTCTCGCGAAAATGCGACAGACATGTAATGTACCAGCTAAGGTTGTGAGGCCGCTATGGTAGTAGGGTACGCCGGTGTTTTGGCTCTACAGAATGAGTGTGGTTAAATGACACTACATTTCCGTCGGTTGGAATGTAAGGGACTGTCTTTAACCGTCCAGTTTCCCCTCACCTATCCCCTGCAGTTCCACAATTTGCACGTTGGCAAACTAAGGGCCCTACGACTGTGGTGTAACCTAGAAGCCTATTGACTATAATTCTACTGTTCATGATGTAGTAGGCCTACTCTGTTCAGTATTGTATTGTATTCAAACATTTATAATTCATGATTCTTCATTCTTTATGTAATTCTCTTATCTACAACTTTAGTGTACATTCTCTATGCATGTAACTAATCTACAATCGGCAGACAAAATTGGTCAATACATTTCGGTTGTAGGCCTATTCTTGTTTTGCCTTGAACTATCAATGTGACTTGAACTATGGATTATTGTTGATAACGTTTAATAGGCTACTCCTTTTTTTTACCAAGCTGCAGGCTTAAATAGCTATCTAATTATTTTCACTCTTTAGTCTCGTTAATGAGTAAGGGCCCCAAGCTTAGAGTGTCCAAGGCTCCCGGCGAGGTCGTTACGCCACTGATCGGAGATGGTGTTGCTTGTGATACTACCAAATTGAAGAAGATGGTGTTGCTAATGATACTACCAAATTGAAGAAGACGGTGTAGCCAGTGCCATTATCGAATCGAAAGAGATGGTGTTGGCACTTGGCAGTGATATTAATCAGAGGTGTTTCGTATATTTACATTTCAAGTACAAGTACTTCGGTCTCAAGTACAAGAACTTAGGTTATAATACAAGTGCGCAGGAACAAAGCGATATTTATTTATTTAACAAAAAAGCTATGTAATTTCACTGGTCAAGGCACATTTTAAGACATTCATTTAGAATAGCTCGTGAGAAATATTAGCGATGTGAGCATCTTGTCACTCGTATTCGATACTCTCTGTTTAATCGGGAGCACTGCTGATAAGTTTACTTTGAAGTTGCTATTTACAAATTGTGACTTATGTTATGTTGTACATACATACATATAATACAAACATGCCAACATAAATCATACATCAATCAATCAATCAATCAATCAATCAACATGTTTATTTTGCAACCAAATTAACAAAATCATCAGGTTTACATATAAATTTCAACACGGCTACAAAAAGGAGGCCCTAAAGGGATAAAGAATCCCGCTAAGTAGGGACACCAAATTACAGATTACATTGGAAAATTAATGGTGGCCTTTAAAGAAAGATTATAATTGAAAACATACTTGCAGTGACCAAATGAATGTTAAAATAAAAAAACAGAAAAGAAACTAAATGAACCAAAAACAGGAAAACAAGAAAAGGAAAGCGTAACTGAAACAGTTGCTCAACACTGTTGAGTCAATATACAATATAAAACAAAAATACTTAACTAGCTTACAAGTAGAGATTAGGTAGGTCTACTACCATGCACAAGAATCAGGCGAAAGGTCAGACAAGGTCGTTTGTAATACAGTACATTGTATAAGGTAGGTGCGTAATTTCTTTTTGAATACCCAGATGCTGGGGGATAAGCGAATTTCCATAGGAATTTTTTCCCAGATCACTACTCCAATTGATTTAATAGAGAAGAGACGTGTATTCGTGCGGGCATAGGTGCGGCGATAAGAGCTAGAGTTTCTAGTAAAATACGGATGGATCTGAGATGAGAGTTGAAAGTAATGTTTGTAAATAGAAGGCAGAAGGTTTCGGTCAAAACGATACATAAATTCCCCAATTTGAAAAATACCAATTTGGTCAATTTTTAAAATTTTAAGGGTTGTGAAGATGTGAGCAGTGTGAGAGCCATATGGAACCCCTGCAACCAGACGGACAGCTCTCTTTTGCAAAACATTTAATCTGTGTAATCTAGTAGCATATGTGGAAGCCCATACTATATATAATACATGCATACATACATTCATACAGGCATATATACATCAAACGTACATACATACGTACATACATACATACATACATACATACATACATGCATACGTACATACATACATACATACATACATACATGCATGCATACATACATACATACATACATACATACATACATACATACATACATACATACAAGGGTGGTTCACAAAATCAAAGTTCAAGCTAGAAACCAGGGCACCCTCTCAGTTTGTTAGACCTGTCAATAGTATTATTGAGAAAAAATTTCAGCTTCTTATTCCAGCTGGAAGATGGTGCTCAATGACATTGAAATATTACCATATAGTAGCATTAGCGGTAAATCTTGATGTCGTATAACTTGGTCAACAACTCAAAATTTGTCATGGAGATGAGATTCAAATAGTTTCTGTTGTGTTATACTTACTTACTTACTTAATAACTGGTATTTTGAACAGAGTGTAAAGTTCTTGTTGAAGGTCATGGTGTCTACTTTCTGTGTTTTTGGCAGACATGTTTTCAGAAGTGAATTTTCAAATTTACCATTTGCCAATGAAATTTATGAGCTCATATTTAACACTTTAACTTTAAGGCGAAATTAGCCTGTGGGACAGGATACAATGAATCCATGGCCATTCATAATCTTCTGCAGTTGAGGAAACTTACTGACAAGGTTCAAACCTTGAGCTTTGATAGCTGTGAACACTGAGTTCTTCAACGGAGTGTGCTTTCTGCTGGAAGACAAGATAGGTCGAGAGCTCCTGTGGTTGGACTGCGATGATTTTAGCCAAAGTATTCACCTTGTGCTGCGGTCCATCTAATTCACCACATATTCCAATCTTCCAGACATATAAAGCTGCTTGGGAAAGTGTGATGCAGGACTGAATGTCATATCCGGCACTGAACCCTATCGTGAAACAGCTCTCAGTGTTCTCCAGAAGTTTACTGAAAGAAAGTCAGTTTCAAAGATCAGAGATGACTACCAAGAACTCATTGAGCTGAAAATGGTTGTCTTGGAAGTTAGCCTTCAATAATTAGCTGGAGAGCCCTGGGCCAATTCACCATGCAAGTTGGATGGCCAAGTTATTGTATGCCATCAAAATCTACCTTAATCGCGATCAACGTGATGTATTCAATCTAACGAAGAAGAAAGAAACTCAGATTAATCGATTTGTGCAGCTTTGTTACACTTCTTTACACAAAAGCATAGACAAAGGTTTCACTTGCTGCTGACGCTCCAGGACAAGATCTGTCACTTTGGATTAATCTAGGAAAATATGAGTCAGTTGACCCCAAGATCAGCGTTGCTGCCAGGAAGGCCCTAGAAACCACTAGTGTCAAGTGATACCTTTCAGATGAGGCTGTAGGTCTGGGCCGTCTGGCACTGTTCTCATACCAACGTCCAGTAACAGATAAGGTGAATATTGTTTACAGAGTAACTGCAAAGCCTGGTGAAAGGAAGGTGAGAGGTGATGCTGCGGTACTGAAGGAGGGGGCTTGCCTGGGTGATTTTGCAACCCAGTGAAAACTGACACTGCTGTCACACCTGAAGATTAGTGATTACTTTATTACCGGTACACTTCCACAAGAGAAATGGATCGAGAATGAGGATTACAAACAAGGTAGAGAGAGAATTCAGCAGTTGAGAGTGGTGAACGACACGGCTCAGAGGTGTGTGAAGTTGTTCGAGGAATTCAACCAACTCAACACCAATAATGAAGAAGAAAAGCAGTGTCTTCTCCAAGTGGTCGTGGCAAATAGGAATAATATTTGCCTCACAACAACAAAGAAGGCTGTTGACGCAGTGCTTGCAGTTTCTAGACTCTAAGACTGTAGCGGGTGTTGAAGTCATAAAACCGGAACAATCGACATTTATGGTCTGAACGATGTTTATAAATTTTTGGAAATTTCAAATTCTTCAAACCTACTGAAATTTTACAGTTCAACCTGACTAACTGTTCTACTATCACATGTGTTGTCAAATTACAGTAAAATTTTATTTATCGTGAAATAAAATACATTCGTACGGGAATGTATACTCGACACATTCATTTCCACAATTAGTGTCTTTTTATCGGTAACAGGCAAAGTGACACAGTCCGTGAGCACCGTCTTCCCGTTGGAATTGAAAGCTGAAATTTTGTCTAAATAATACTATTGATAGGTCTAACAAACTGAGAGGGTGCCCTGGTTTCTAGCTTGCACTTTGTTTTTGACCATGCATCTGTGAACCACCCTAATACATACATACATACATACATACATACATACATACATACATAGGGCGGTTGAGTCGGGAGCGCTTCTGAGTAGATAATCTGAAGGGGCGCTATATAAATCTCTGAAATGAATGAATGAACATACATACATACATACATACATACATACATACATACATACATACATACATACAATGTATGCATACAAGCGTGCATACATGCATCTCTTATACACTCGTGCGCCTATATTTACAGGTTAATGGTTGAGGCGGCAGGAAAGGTCAGAGGTCGAGGCCAGGAGGTCAGGATCGGACGCGAAATCGAGATTTAGAGAGACCATTTTCCTGCATAAACCGGACGACGATGGATGGCTCTATGCGGTGCGTCCGTCGAGATCCGGTCAAAGCAAAGGTCAGAGGTCATAGGTAAAGTGACTGAGAGGCCACCTAGCGGGCGCTGGACGTCACGATAGCGACGCCTGTGAGGCAGCGATGACATCGGATATTTTTCAGCGAACGCGAGATGGCGCTTGGACTCGCCTGGTGGTGGACTCTGCTGGAGTGCGTCCGCCTCTCTCCGGGGTTTCCGGTTTGATCGCGTGACCACGGAGTGATGTCCCTGAGAATGACGCCTGAGCGACGAAGGGGTAGGGAGAGAGAGAGATGGTTGAGGGTGGTTGAGGGAGATGAAAGGGCAGAGGGAGAGTAGGGGGAGGGGAAGTAGAGGGATAGAGTGTGAGAGGGAGTGAAAATGTAGAGGTCATACAAGGAAAGTCTGAGTAAGAGAAAGAGATATAGAAAGGAAACAGAAGAGAAGAGAAAGAACAGAAGAGAATACCAGGTAAGAGTAGGAAGCAGGTACAGAATGAACGAGAGGGAGAGAAGACAAAGGAGAGTGACAGAGATAGAGGGACAGAAAGGTGGGAGGTATTGGAGAAGAATAGGATAGGAGAGGATAGGATATGATACTAAGGATAGGATAGGAGAGGAGAGGATATGATACTAAGGATAGGATAGGATAGGATAGGATAGGAGAGGAGAGGATATGATAGAGGAGAGGAGAGGAGAGGATAGGATAGGAGAGGAGAGGAGAGGAGAGGAGAGGAGAGGAGAGGAGAGGAGAGGAGAGGAGAGGAGAGGAGAGGAGAGGAGAGAGGAGAGGAGAGAGAGGAGGGAGAGGGAGAGGAGAGGAGAGAGAGAGGAGAGGAGAGGAGAGGGAGAGGAGAGGAGAGGAGAGGAGAGGAGAGGAGAGGAGAGGAGAGGGAGAGGAGAGGAGAGAGGAGGGAGAGGAGAGGAGAGGAGAGGAGAGGAGAGGAGAGGAGAGAGAGGAGAGAGGAGAGGAGAGGAGAGGAGAGGAGAGGAGAGGAGAGGAGAGGGAGAGGAGAGGAGAGGAGAGGAGAGGAGAGGAGAGGAGAGGAGAGGAGAGGAGAGGAGAGGAGAGGAGAGGAGAGGAGAGGAGAGGAGAGGAGAGGAGAGGAGAGGAGAGGAGAGAGAGAGGAGAGTGGGAGAGCGACACAAATCGGCAAAGAAAATTAGATGAAAGGGACAGAAACAGAGTGACAGTGAGAGGCAGTCGGAGAGGCAGATCCGTAGAGTAAAAAAATAAAGTGTTGGAGGAAAGGGCATCAAGGATGGATGAGAAATATCTTTGAATTAGTTAGAACGACCGGCGAGAAACATCGAGGCAGGTGACGACGGAATGACACGCGCCACGCACCAACTCCCAATGGGACGAGAATGTCCGAATAGAAAATGGCTGGAACGACAACGACGCTGTTGGCGTCCTCTTGTCAGCGGTCACAGTTCGACGCTTTAGTTCATTAGACGATCCACCGTATAAGCATTGCATCGTAAACATCGCACGGCTTTCTATCATATCGCATTGCGACGTGTTATATCGCATTACCTCGTGTTGCATCGCATTGCCTCGTGTTACATCGCATTGCCTCGTGTTGCATCGCATTGCCTCGTGTTGCATCGCATTGCCTCGTGTTACATCGCATTGCCTCGTGTTGCATCGCATTGCCTCGTGTTGCATCGCATTGCCTCGTGTTGCATCGCATTGCGCCGTAATTGTATCGCATTGCGCCGTAATTGTATCGCATTGCGTCGTAATTGTATCGCATTGCGTCGTAATTGTATCGCATTGCGCCGTAATTGTATCGCATTACGCCGTATTGTATCGCATTACGTAGTATTGTAGCCTATTGTTGCGTTTTAATTTCCTGTCGTCGCATCGGTTTGTCTTGCACTAAGCTTATTGTGTATTGTGCTCGTATTGCATTATAATTTTCTTGCTTTGATTTTCTCTGTGCTGTAGCTAGCTTACTTTACTGCATTGTATTGTGGTGGATTGAATTTTAATTTCCTCGCATCGCTTTAGTTTGGTTTGTATTGCACTTCCTTGTACTCATCTTGTGTTGCTTAGTATTACATTCTAAATTCCTTGCAAAGCTGTCTTACTTTGTTTTGGTTTGCAGTGTATTGTATTGTACTACGGCATAGCACTGGTCGTAGCCTAGGAAACTATTGTTAAAATAATCCTGCATTTTGATACTAGTCGAACGCGTATTAAGACTTACTAATAACTTATCTAGTGTTAACCTTTAAAGACATATTATTACCGTTAGGGTCACTAACCTCACCGACCTTACTGATCTTACTGTTCTAATCAGTGTAAACACCTCTAACGCGTGTATAGCCTATTTACTATTGAACGATGCTTTGGCCTTTGCCATATAATAAAATAATGATCATAATCGCCTCGTCCTCCTATGAGGTAATTAGGTCTCGTTTAAACAACGCTGTGTCAAAACGAAGATTATTAGCATCACCCTCCTCCTTTATCCAGGCTTGAGACTTGCACCACCTGAAAACGGTGATGGCGGTGCTGGATGAATTCCACCAGTTGAACGACACCGTTTGACATCAAATGCCGTAGACGTCGATATGGAAATATTTCTGTAGAATTCCAACCGCAAATACTCCTATCATAACATTGGATTTATTATCAAAGCTCTTCCCATTTTTGCGTAAAACTCTCTTTCGTATACGATGCATGGTGTGCTTGCTAGCGTCATGTTCGCGTCACACCTGAAAAATCTATGAGGTTACAGACGATAATTCATCCAATATTAATTCATTCCGTGTAATTTCGGTGGAAAGTCTCGCCCTTCCGTACTCGCAAGATTAGCGAATACCGGGATATAGGCCTAATGCTTCAGCGTCATCTATCCAACAACAAGCCTACATCGGGAGATGGCGTTATCAATTCAGCGTTTTGGAAGAATGCGTATTCCACGCTCACTTTGTGGACGAACTGAGTCTGTGGTACTCAGTTCACCTTGGGGACTACTTTATCGGATTCAAATTTACGGCGGGCCATGTCACCTACGTACTAGGCCTATAATTATGTCCAACAACTTTTATCAGAAATGAGCAACTAGGACCGTAAAGGTCAACATATTCTCACTGTGGCGTGAACAGTGACGTCACCAAAACTGTTTAAGTAACTAGTTAAGTTATATTGAACCCAGGTATAATTAAACCAAATCAGCTGCTGCATATCACTCAAAGAAAGGGTGACTTTGTATATCGCGGGACCTTGGTCCTTTTAGGGTTTTCGTTCCCTGCTGTTCTCTGACATCCTTTATTCTACTTATTGATTGTATTTCAGTTTGCTTTTTTGATGGGATCAATCAAATTTATGGTTATGGTTAAACCACAGAATTAATATATGGCCTAGCATTAGAAAACAACGGGCTAAAATGCCATTATGGAACTATGACAACACAGTGGTATGTTGCATAGCCAGGGAATTGGAACGTCACGGGAAGTATATAGCATGGCTGACGACCGTGGATTACATATTATGTTTCCCGAAACATACTTTGAGAACCATATAGACTAAGCCACGTGGATCCAGCGTATTCAAGTCGATAAGAGTGGCATATGTATACGCTCTAGGTTCAGCGCATACTCGAAGCAGCAACTGTATTGCTGGCCATCTTGGTCGTTTGTCACCCATCGGATTTCATTCGGATTTACGTATACGGTCTGTGGTGCTCTATAGTCGAGCGGTTAGCGTGTGCTGGACTGTAAACCCTGAGATCAGTGCTTGAAATAACATAACATAAAATGGCATCGCATAACATAATATAACATAACATAGAATTTTAAGCGGTTCAGAAGGACATGTAATCTGTGCAATAACCATTACTAAATAATCATGAACGTCTATTGTCTAATCATTCTAATGTAATTGTAATTGAACATTTATATAGCGCCCCTTCAAGATATCTACTCAGAGGCGCTCTGTGCGCTAGCCTATATGATGTTAAATGTCATTACGAACGAATATATTACATCAGTTAGCAAAATAATGCGCAGTAGGCTGAAAGAGTCACCAGTGATGAGCCCACGCACACGCGTGGAACCAACCAACGGATTCCCGTCGACAGCTGCAGATGGCATGGATGGATGTTCAGAGTCTCTAGGCCAATTTGCGTCGATAGAGTAGAGTGACAGCGTGATGGCTAACCCTGCCTCTATAGCTGCTTCTGAATATGAAATGGTTAGGTGGTGTGGCCACGGAGTCGGTATTGTCAACGATACCAATCCACCACACAACTTTTGCACTGAAGAATTTCTGCCCTAATGCTCCTTCCAGTCTCCCAAATAATTCATGTATGTATTGTATTGTATTGTATTGTATTGTATCTATCAATTTATATAGCGCCTCTCGCAGTGCACACCAATCAGTATGCGATCGAGCGTCGCATTGTTCGGTGCTAATTCAGTTAACCTCTCCCACTGCACTTCCTGATTTCCAGTTATGATCATGTAAGCTTCAATTAAGTCTCCTATGCGCCACTTTCTGTCCAATATTGCTATCCCGTACCTTTCAATCTTTCTTTATAGCTCAGGTCCATGTAACCCCAATCATTTTGGTATAGTTCTCCTCTGCACTTTATTCTATGTCGCGTATTATATATGAATTCCATTGATGAAGGCAGTTTACCAACCTGTTGGTAGTACTTCGTATAACTTCAGTAGTGCATCAAATAGTCTTTGATAATAACTATTCTGTTCCTGATCATACCTAAGGGTTAGTTACGCATTTTGTGATGCTTCAGATCATGAGATCATTGTCTTGAAGGGTTTTCACTTTTAATCCTAATCACTCCCAAGTCCCTGTCTTCCTCACTCACTTCTAAGACCATATTCTTCATTTGATATAAAAACTCTTTGTTTTTGTTCCATATGCATCAGTGAGCACTTTTCCAAATTAAAGAGCATCTTTCATTTAATCAGTTTATTGAAACCCGCTCTATAGCATCCGAAGAACAGCATACAATACCTCTGCCGTAGGTTACAAAAGGCAGATCCGAAAGGACAAAAGTCCAGCTTAAAAGGAGCAGCCTATAGCATATTAATACAAATGTACAAAGTGACGAATGATCAACATAAGATGTATACCATCGGTGCCTAAAGCGCAATAAACAGACATCTAGAAGCAAAAACAAAACAAAATTAGAACATTAATCAAGACAAACAAGGAAAAACAAACAAAACAAACAATCTGCCAATCCTTTGACCAAGTGAACACTCTTCATAGATCCTCTCGCAGCATCTCCTTCAACAACCACTGCTGTAGGCCTACTTAGTTTCATATATCACCAGTGGCGTAACGAAGGGTTTCGGAGCCGAGGGCCAAGATTTAATGACTACGCACCTTGTTAATTTTCTAGTTGACTTGTATACTCGTTCATATCATTGACCTGTGTAACAGTGTGTATTAATTTAATACAGTTACAAATAGGCCTATGACATGGGTTCCAGATTTTAGTCAGTGGTTTTGGTCTGTACATAATAAGTTATTAGGCCTAAACATAATTTTCAAACGATGTTTTTATACGAAATGACAAATTTAAAGAACAAAGCGGTCTGCAGTGAGCAGTAGCTTTTACTTGTTTCAAAAATAATTATATTGAATAATTGAATTTAATAATACAGTTTCTAATTAACTAATTTTGCGCCCCTTTGTGTTGCGCCAGAGGACTTTTGCCCCGTTCCGCTCCCCCTTCGTTACGTCACTGCACCTGCCAACTTGGAAATTCATCATCTATGTAGTTAATAAAAATATATATGAATAACAGATGCCCAAGCGACAACTTCAGCTTCCAGTCAGGGCTTGCAGATGACAGGAATAATGGCGCTATAGAAGTAGCTACATGGTATTTAATTGGATTAAATTGTTTTAATTTAATGATGTGGTTCTATAGGTGGAATGGGGAGATTTTTGCTTGTAATTGAGTCTGGCGATTCTTCGCTGGGTGTATCTTTCGGATCGTTGTCTTCTTTCTGGTTCTCTTTCCCCACCCATTGTTTCAAAACACAATTCACCCACAACCCCTTGATACTAGACGAAAAGCTACTTTTTATAGCTAGCCACTCACAACCCCTTCAAGTATCGTCATCATCATCATCATCATCATCATCATCATCATCATCATCATCATCATCATCATCATCATCATCATCATCATCATCATCATCATCATCATCATCATCATCATCATCATCATCATCATCATCATCATCATCATCGTCATCATCATCGTCATCATCATGATCACGATCAACAACAGTACATGAACCACGATATCATCAATCTGGCTCTTGCTGAACCATTATTCCTCGACTTTAAGCCGCTCCCTTCCATCGGGACCGGACTCTGAGCCCCCGGAGTAGGCAATGTAATCGAAATTGTAATCGAAAATTTATAAAGCGCCACTCCGAAAGGTCAGTGGTGACTCAGAGCCAACTCGAATGAGTGCCATGTAAGACACGCATTATTAACATAACCTTATACGTTACAAACTGACAGCAATCGGTGACACAGTTTAGATACGTCTGCAACCCATGTAGCGGCAAAAATGGCCCAGAGGTCGTCGAACCCACTCGAAACGCTTGAACAGTTTTGTGTTCTCCTTCGCTTAACGCATAAGATTATAATTTGGTGTGTGTGTGTGGGGGGGGAGCGAAGTTCAAGCAAGCGTGCGAGGTCAAACCCTTCAATAGAAGTGGTGTACCACGACTTAATGAACGACGAATATCAAAAGCCAAGGTCGACAAAAAAAACTTCCAGCGAAATAAATTACGTGTTTGCTCATAATGTTCCTTTTAAAGCCTCTAGATCCGTCACTCTGCTCCCCCCCCCCCAACTCTAAAAACTGCCGATAGTCTTATACGATCGAGTGTCTTTATAAGGTTATTATTTGGAGCGAGCGATCAAGCGACGCATTATGCTGATGTTTTTGTATAACGAGGTAGATTTTTAGGTCTGAATTATCGGGTCCACGTGCAAGAACGGTAGTGTATGAGGACCTTCTGGTTCCACGCTCCCAAACATACTGTGCTTTCTCGTGCATTTCCCCCGTTCTTCTGGGACAGTCTTCCACTCAAGACTAGAACTATAGCAAAGGAAGCTATTTCCAGCTTACCTTGAGACGTGCCTTAATGGATAAACCATAGAGCGATATTCAGGTGCATACATAGACATCATACCTACATATTTAAGGGGTACATAAGTATATACACTCATACGCACGTATACATACATACATGCACTCATACATACATACATACATACATACACATACGCACATACATGCATACATACATACATACATACATACATACATACATACATACATACATACATACATACATACATACATACATACATACATACATACATACATACATACATACATACATACATACATACATACATACATACATACATACATACATACATACATATCTACCTACATGTATACGTGCATACATCATACATGCATGCACACATACATGCAACGATACGCACACACATACATGTGCACATAGATATAAACACAGATATAAACATAGATATAAGATTCGTGTAATAGCGAGGCGCGTTGTAAGGTGTTGTCTGTTTGCTGTTCAGGTAAAATTATCTGCAGTGATTTGAGACAAAGAGCGAAGCAGCCCACCTGTGTCCAAGCGACAACCGACGTCCTCTGATTGTCTTCTTATCGTCACTGATTTCGGTGGCAGTAAGTTTCCATCTGCTTCGGTCGTTTCCAGCGCAGATTTCTTATCTTCTCTTCCAGATGCAAGCAGAGCGACGGACGAAAGACCTTAGGCTGTTATAGTCCAACCGTTATTTAGCTAGTCCTCCCTAAATCTGCGACAGAGAGACACTAGGAAGACGAGGTCTGCAAACAACAGATCGAGTCCAAGCACGGAGTCCGACGCTGAATACAAGTCTCACAATGAAGAAGCCACGAAGCCAGATCACAGGAAATTGCACCCATCGTCAACGCTGCTGCCCCGTGGAAGAAGAAGGTGAGGGAGAACGAGTAGGAGGAGCAGGGGAGGAGGAGGAAGCCGGCGGGGAGAGGAGGAGGCGAAAGAAGAGGAGATGGGTGATAGCTCCGCATACGCCCTCCATTTTCCTTCTCTATTAGGCCTAGGCGGCTACGAGCGCATATCGATTGCCGGTATGATAATGGCACGAATGGCAACGGGCCCTCGTGTACGCCGTCGCCGCATCTAGACGGACGGTGCCCGGCTCTCCTCCATCCATTGGAATATTATTATTAGCGGCGGCGAGCGTCGCAATAGTCTGCGAGGCTGTATCACAAGCGCCGCAGCCGTCGCTTCCACCGAGCACCCAGGCTGGCACACACTCGCACGCGGACCAACCGATCTCTCTCCTCTTCCTCTTCTTCCTTCGCCTCTTCTTCTTCTCCTTCTTCCTCTTCTTCTTCCTCCTCCTTCTGTCGTCTCTCCTAGTGGACAGTCTCCTTTGCTTCTGGCCACCCTTAGCGCTTCCTTTGCCAGAACCAGCCTTACTCACTCGCTTGCTCGTTCGCATTGATGCATAATTATTGCTGCGCTTGACCGTCACTGTCACCTTCTCTGTCTGTCTGCTGTCTGTCTCGCTCTCTCTGTTTTGTTCTCTCTCGTCTTCTGTTCTTTTCCTCCCCGTAAAGGACTTTAACCTTTAAACCTTCCAGTCGTTCTCTTTTGTCGTCTTCTGCCCTTTATAATGCGATGTCTCTGGTCTTTCGTCTTTTGTAGGCCTACCTGCTTCTACTATGCCGCATCTCCTGTCCATCAGATCTGTCTCCCATGTTTGTCTCTGTACCCTAGGCTCTCTGTCACTATCTCTGTCCCTCTCTGTCTCTGTCTGTCTCTCGTTTCTGTCTCTCACTGTCTCCTCTCTACCTCTTGTTTCTGTCTCTCACTGTCTCCTCTCTGCCTTTCTCCATATGTCTATCTTTCTCTGCCTCTTTCTGTTTACTTTCGTCTTATCTATGTCTGTCTGTCTGTCTGTCTGTCTGTCTGTCTGTCTGTCTGCCTGTCTCTCTCTGTTCTCCTCTTCTTCTATACACAGTATAGAGATATTTATCTTAACTTCTTTAATATATTACCTTAATCTTTCGTACAATACATTTAATTAACTTTCATACATTACCTTGTGTACATTACCTCCATCTTTTGTAAATTACCTTTGGAGTGTGTTATCGAATATTTATAGAAAAAGCCTCGCAGCGATTGGTCTTACATACACTACCTTTATCTGTCGTACATTACCTTTACCTTACATAAATAAATTACCTTTTTCTTTTCTACATTACCGTTATCTTTCGTACATGGCCTCTCTCTATTGTTCGAATCTCCTTCCACGTGTACATACTCCTTTTTTCGATTACATTCTCATAGTCCTAATAACTCTTTCTTTGTTTTTACCTCTGAACTTATTACTCCTTCCTTCTCCTTATCGTATCTCCTTGCTTCTCCTTATCGTATCTTGCTTATCATAATCCTCAAACCAAGAACTCATAATATTAGTATTACCAGTTTCTCTTGCTTTGCATCCTTAAACCTTCAACTAATTTTTTCACAATTTTCCCATTTTAGGGTTCTTCCACAGAGTTCTTCCAGCTTAGGGTTCCAGTGTATAGAGTTCTTCCAGTTCTTCACTTTGTCCATCTGCTCCGTCTATCTTCTCTTTCTATGTTTTCGGTTCTCTTGTACACTCCTCATTCTTCCCTCCTCCTATTCCTACACTTCTCCTCTCATACCTTTCCCTGCTCATCTCTGCTCATTGCTTCTCTCCTCTTCTCTGATTAATTATGATCCCTTCTCTTTCACCTCTTCAATTCTCCTCATTCCTTTATTCCCCTCCTCCTCTTCTCTCTTCATTCCTGCTCTCCTCTCGTCCTCCCACTGCTTTCCACCTCTCATCTTCTCGATTCACTTCTCTTCTTCTACTTCCTGTATCCTATACAATACAATACAATACAACTGCATTTGATATCGCCCTTCTTCCAAAGGTGGCCCAAAGCTCAGAATTGCACACGCCTCGGCGGCTCAGATGCAATTATATTGCAGAGCCTATTGTGCGCGAAGGACTTGCTCACGGTCCCTACTCAGTAACGCCCCGGACGAGGACCGAACCCGTACTCTTCGCGTTACAGGTCAACCGCTCTAACCAGTCGCCCACCATGCCACACTATCCCCTCTTTCCTAGCTACTCTGATGTTTACCCTCTTCCTCCTCCATAATTACTTCTGCTCCTCTTCGCCTCCTCCTTCTCCTTCTCCTCCTCCTCCTCCTCCTCCTAGTTCCCCTTCTCCCGCTTCCCTTACTGCTCCTTGTGTCACTTCCCTGGCTCTGTCGCCCTGACCTAAGAGTCTAAGCCGCCGACCAAACGACCAGCCAAAGGATAATTTACGCGACAACGCCCAGTGCGTGCTCGCTCGCCAGTAGATAACAGTGTCCACGCATGCGTCGCATCGTCCACTCCCCCTCCCTCACCCGATTGACCAACCCCCCTCCACGCACATCCAATTCCATGCTAGGCCCCGGCGCCTCTTTGAAGGAGGAAGAAGAGAGGAATAAGCGATGCAGCAGGCAGAGGACACAGAATAGGAGGAGGAGGAGGAGAAGGAAGAGGAGGAGGAAGAGGAGGAGGAGGAAGAAGAGGAGCAGGAGGAGAAAGACGAGGAGGAGAAAGAGGAGGAGGAGAAAGAGGAGGAGGAGGAGGAGTAAGAGAAGGCCAAGTCTTTAACGTTGAAGCTGGACCGGAAACCTGGTCTGACGACTATCACTATCTATCTCGTTGGATGCCGTTCGCTAGATGCTGCGTTGCATAGGCTCCGTATAATGTAGGAAATCACTCAAAATCCCTTATATAAACATCGCCGATGAGCCCATAAATTATGCATTTATAGGTGTAATATATACACTTACATATACTTACATACATATAATTTTCACTGTGTGTGTGTGTGTGTGTGTGTGTGTGTGTGTGTGTGTGTGTGTGTGTGTGTGTGTGTGTGTGTGTGTGTGTGTGCGTGTGTGTGTGTGTCCGTGCGTGCGTATAATAGAGATTTGCAAGCTTGCAAAGACGAATAACCAAATCCCACGATCTCTTCTCATTCTGCTCTGCTTGGCAACGTAAGCGGGCCTTAGTTCACTGAACAGGAGGAGGAAAAGGAAGAGGAGGAAGAGGAGAATAAAGAGAAGGAAGAGGAGTAATTGGAGGAAGAGGAGAAGGAAGACAAATGAGAGGACGCGATGCAAATGAAGGTGACAGAAGGTGAAGAAGGGCAGGATAATTAATTGAAGGCAAATAATTAGCCAGCTGAGTTCACCCTTTCCGACACATCACTCTCACAGTCTATTCACCCCGTCTATACATAAAGATGTTGATAACAATCATGATGACGACGAAGACGATGGTTACGGTGTGTGTATATGCAGGTGTGTGTGTGTGTGTGTGTGTGTATGTAGGTGCTTGTGCATGTGTGCATATGTGTATATGTGTGTATGGGTGTATGTATGGGTGTGCGTGTGCTGAGGGTGGTGGTGGTCTCGACGGTTGACTTCATCCGTAGCTGCCATCGAGTTATGAGCTAAAATCAATTTCCAGAGATTTCGTCTCCGCAATATATGTCCTCCGCTTTCGACAGTGATTTCTGGTGAAAGCAGACACCACTGTGCTGTCAACGATTACGATGCCAACGGTGGTCGTACGATGTAACAGGAACGGATGCAGGATAGAATTGCAAAGTTCGGTTCCACTCTTAAGTAGGCCCTAAATCTCCAAAATGTCTGCTCTTTCCAGACATTGCGTGTGTCTCGTAGTGCCAATGCTCATCAACTGCGACCTACAACCAGGCAATCGTTAAATGCCAAACTGCCTGGTCACATGACTCAAGCATCTTTTGACGTTAAATTCCACAGCAGGCCTACACACAAGTATCGCTGAAACGCTTATACACATTAACAGTCTGGTGTAAAAACACATTCGCTTAAGCTTGCAGCCGTTACTAAATCGCAAATCGCAATCACTTAGCAGTAGTTGTCATGGGCGTATTTAGTGGGTGGTTTCCCGAAATAAGTGTTGGAAAAATTGTTTATAGGCTTTTTGTAATCATTTAATTATAACCATTTGATTATCACCATTCACACAGACACTCCTCGATGTCACTCTCGACCTGACAAAGGAAGATCGTATAGTAGGCCTACATAATCAAACAGAATGGTTTTCAAGCACTTGCGGAAGAGGCGCAGGAAAGCTCAATACTACAGGACGTCCCGGTCACGTGTCTGCCGAACTTTAACGTACACAATTCAATTACTTACTTACAATTCTAGCTGGCTGCACAGAACAATGGTTGTGTTTAATGTTAACCTACTGGAACGTGTGTATATATGATCGTTTTGACTAACGTAGTGACAGACGGACTCATGAAATTGCGCTTTAGTGCAGTTGATGCCTATAGGCCTACTGACCGCCAGCAAGATAGGCTATATAATATCTTGGTACGTTAGTGCATATATATAGGCCTACTGACGCCAATCATCGTCGTTATGACGGCGTCGTTAAATAAACGTTATAAACCGTTAGTGCATATATATATACATGTATGTGCATGTGTAATTGTGTATGCACTATACATATGTACAAATTGTATATATATATATATATATATATATATTTATATGTTACACGTATGTACATGTGTGTATAATTGTATATATGACACGGCCTGGAGACGGGTCCATAAAACAGTCGACGACTAACTGCATGATTTAATGTTCAAGTTATAATTTGCTATTTTTAAGTTATGACCCGCAATCATTCATAAACATGGGGAAATAGCAAACTAAGGCGTAACAAAAACCATTCAGAGCAGCGTGTTTGGTTTTACCATCGATTCTGGATTCCCGGAGTCCATGTCATAACCAGTGTTGTGTGAAAGGTCATGAAGAGAATTGTTAAGGATAATATAGTGGAACACTTGAATGAGCATAGTATTATTAAGGGCAGTCAACACGGATTTACTAGAGGTCGCTCGTGTTTGCCAAATCTTTTGGAATTCTTGGAGGAAGTCTATGAGAGGATAGATGAGGGAAAGCCTGCGCTTGGCTTACGAGTGGCGCTTTAGAAGTTTGGAGATTACGATTGTAATTCGTTAAAAAAATATTTGCATATGGTTGCATCCTTATCCACTAGATGTCGCTCCACTTCAATTTTTATGTCTGATATTAAATATGTCCAAAATCTCCAAGGCAATTGTTATTTAGTAAACAATAATTATTCGTCTCGTTTCCTTCATAAATGTAATTAACTGAATATGCATTTGTTATGTAAACAAGACGAGATATAATCTGTGTCATATTAACGCTCACAAACTAGTCACGCGACTTTAACTAAAGAGTTTCCAGTCTTTTGAATTATTGGTCGTTTGAGTAAGTGCAAGGAATCTATGGAGTAAGCGTTGACAAAAATATGCCTCAAATAGATTTAAATACCTAAGTCCATTTCATTGTTATTTTCTTTCGATGAGGCTTTTATCTGCGCCAGCAAATTAGTGTAATTGCTTTTAGCAATCATGGGAATATCTGGGTAGTTTTATAATTTATTTGCAACCGGAAAGCTGAGCGATAATACAATAACAATGCTGTCTTTTAATGTTTACATTCAGGTTTCCAAAATTTCTCAACGCCAAACAAAAGCCACGTCAGGGAGACCAGCTTAAACACTAGTTATATCAAATCCAGTCAGCAATAACAGCTTGTTTAGTCCGTTTCAGTGCCAGGTCAGAATCCGGGAGGCGAGGCCAAGGAAACAGCTTGGTGCTACGGTGGAAGTCGGTGGTGGGGTCGTGCTGTAGGCCAGGATAGGATAGTCTGAGTTCTGTTTTCAGTCGCGAGTGGAAAACTGCAGGAGAAATGGAAAGTTGGGGAGAGGTGAGATTGATAAGAGGATGAACAAACTGGCAGATATCTTTTGGGAGTTCATTGAAAAGAGGTGGTGTAGCATAGTTTAAGGAGCAGTTACAGAATTTCAGAGAGGAGATTTAGGCCGAGGTAGAGAAATGTATGACGAGGAATGAGTAGATCCGGCTGATTGGATAGTGAATAGCTTGCAAATGTAAAAGCACTGTGAGGTTTAAAGGGTGTTGTGGGTAAGCAATACACAGTACCACAGATGGTTAGCATGTGCAAAATAAATGTAGGTAACAGTACAGGTAAATCTCCTAAATGTCTCAATGCCCCACAAAAGCCATGCCAGGGAGACTAGCTTTTCACCGACACTATATCAAGACCGCAATAGACAGGTTGCTTGGTTTCATGTGGCCCCATGCCAACGCTATTAGAATTACGGCCTGCCTTTTTCTGTTGCGTTAGTAAGACAGATTGGTCAATTTTTGCCTTTCTGGTTATTTTAATGAAAGAGGCCCAAAAGCACTTTTGATACAAAAGATTCAGATAGGAAGTCAAGCATTTTAATATGTATGCAGAGTTAATGTAATTTACACAGTAGCCTGCTACATTGCTAACTTGCTTTACAAAAGGTTGATTTCATAGTTTGTTATTTTCAGATGATGGTGATTTACAAAAATGACATTTCGTCAGCGTTTGGCATGGTTGCTACTCTTTCTTTACTTAATTTGCACATGTACGTTTCTCTACTACATATTCCAAATCAATGAACACTACAGCATCTATGCGCTGGAGCACACCGATGTTCATACGCCTAAACTTGCCGAGGACTTGCGACAACCAAACGGAAAGCCGAGAGGCATTACGCTGCAGCAGAAATTCTTCCAAACAACGAAAGTGGTCAACCCTATTCCACCGGGTGACGTCTGGCTTTTGGTGCAGCACATTTTCGACATTCCAATTGTTCTGCTTATTGCACTTTTTGCATCTATTTATCTACAAGTTTTCTGTTATCTGTGGATGTGTACACGACCAGAAATGCCTCCAGCCTGTATGCGTTTGTGGCCCGTCTATCTTTACTGTTGTGCAAGATCATGGTGCAGGACATAGATCGCAGCATAATTGGTTTGATTTACTGTGTGCTTTTGGCAATTTTGTGTCCACTGGTGCTTTCTGATTGTCACTTTTATGTGGAAAATTTCTTAAGGTAAAGGTTACAGACTTTAATCATTATTCTTGTGGTATTTATGTTGTTTGATCTGAAGACATTAACATATGGCAGTCTATGTGATAAAAATAATATTCCACTGGCTACCGTATACTGTACGAATCATGCAATCTGAATTCAAATCATGCATGTAGAATTTTGTGGTTATTTAACGTGTTAGATATATGAGAATGATTTTTAAAATAGTGAACTTTGTTGCACAATTGTATAATCGTGTATCTAACTGCGAGTTTGGATTCAGTTAACAGCAAAGTGTGATACATAATTTTGTTAAAACAACATTGGTCAGTGTTATTTCTAATAACTTTTTATTTTGGGAGGTCCCATCCATAAAGAATATCTGCCAAAATTACCTACTTTGGACCTCTCCCTCCCTTCATCATATTTAATATTGCCCCACACAATGTCTATACATCTCCAGTAGAGTACACTTATGTCTTGATTATGCTACCCTGCTGGGCTAACTGTGCTACACAGTGGGATACTTTGACATTGCCATGTTCAGCGAAGGGCTTCTAAACAGATTCGAAGCTGTGCAGAATATCTGCTGTCTGACTGAAGTTGGTGTTCAAGTCTGAAATGACAATACATATGGGTGGCCACATTGGGCATAATTTCCTCCACGTCTACATTTGGATGACCCCTTCCTTTCCATCTGCGGACATCATCATCATCAGGTCCTGACACCAGCCATTGGCGGCGATGGGTATGAATAAATGATTTCCATTGTCCTAGGTCGTTTGTCAAGTCCACTGCTGCTCTTTAAGGTATATACTGTAGTTTTATCCCAATTGATGTTATGTACTCATTTTTATGTTATCTATCCAGAGTAGTGTTGGTCTTGCCTTTGTTTCTGTGCACATCCTTACCGGATGTACGTTAATTGTATCTTTTACAAACTGTGCTCATTCTAATAGATAAAAGCACATTATCAGTCATGCAAAGATTTTTTTAAATTTATTACAAACATTTAATAGCTTTCATTCCCATTAAAGTAGTTGCAATACTTGTCGAACCCTATCAAGCTGTTCCTCAGAAAATGTTGATTTTTCTGAAAAAGAAATAGTAACAAAGCATTCATGAGCATGATTCCAGAAGGTAGATTGAAGTCAGTGTGACAAAAATACAAAACTTAAAGCATTAAAATGTTTCTATCAGATGGCACTATCAGAGATTGCTGCATTTACATGTCACCTCAGTATCTGGGGTTCAAATCCCGGTGCATAATACAGATTTGACAATTTATTCTTTTGAAGCTGTGATGCCTATATGGAAACATTCTAAGCTGTTGCACCTGTTGATACAAGCCTATAGTTGATCAGTAAAGTGAGCAGTAAAATGAGCATTTATGTGACTCCAAAATTATTAACAAAAGCTACACAGCACACTGCCAAACAGAAAATGCTGACCAAAACTGAGTAGGCCAAAAAGAAAAGACAGAAGAGGTTTACCATGGTATTGTACAGTGATCACCATGATCAATTGTATTGCAATTCTTTAGATCTCTAACAGGTAATTTTAGTTACAAGTTCAACTTGTCAATGGTTGACAACTTGTGTACTTTACTAAAAAATATTGGACTAGGAATTTAGGGGCAAGAGGGTTCAGGAGGTCAGAAAAAATTACCTACTTTGAATCCCCTCCTTGCTTGTCCGCATTTGGCATTACCTTCCCACCCTCTGCAGACAACAGTTCTGCAACTGAGACATAAGGGACTCTAAATTGGATAAACACAGTACAGACTGTCTGCTGTCCGGCTGAACAAAAATTACTAAACATACCAAATTCAGAAATTTAGATGCAGATGTCCATTTGGAACATAACACCTCCCTTGTTTTTTTTTGGGTGACCCTCCCTCCCACTCTGCAGACGTCCAGCATGGGTAATAAGACGGTTCAAGTTTACTATGACATCATTAAATAAAAATAATACAGAATAGTTGATATTCTTTTGGTCTTACCTGCTTCGACATCATCTGTGTCATCGGCATCTTTCATTATTTTTTCTGCTTTTTCCACCGTAATTTTTCTAGCAGCGCCTTGCAGACCTTCTAGGTATTCCAGTAGTATCGCAAAGTCTTCTTCAGACACCTAACAGTATAATACAGATGCAGTGTAATATTCCTAGCATATTAAATCAGTCATTTTGTGATATAAAGTTACAGGCAGCATCTGTGTACATAGGTGCAAGTTTGAATTTCCTCTGGTGGTCATGTGGCTTGGAAGTTAATTCATTACAAAACAATTGTTTCAGGATGGTCTCAAGGTCAGCAACTGTAGAAATAACATTCTACCCCTAACTTAACTTAATACTTTAACAACAAGCAAGTATTAAAAGTGTCTGGGAAACCAATGCAGCGCATCGCTCAAGTGTTAATGTTTCACTCCTGAGGTATCTTTACTACCCTTAATACGTAAATAAATTTTTTTAATAATAATAATAACATGTACAATATATATTTCCTTTATTGAAACGTTAAGTTGACAAACCGCAACTTAGTACAGATAGATAGAAAGAAAAACAAATGACTAATAGTCTAATTATCTGCTATGCCTGATAATGCAATAAATGGTTAGTGTACTGCAGTACCAAAACCAAGGTTAAAACAAATGGAGCTGCACTATTGAGAGCTTACCAATGCCTATCAACAATTCTGTATCTGGTACATAATATAATACACGGTTGGTCTGATCAGACAGAAAAACATTCGGAACAGGGTGAGCGCACTGAAACACGTATGCTTTGTTGAGATCTCACCCTTACATTGGCACTACATAAATAAAGAATCTGTGAAGACACTTACAAAACCTTTTACAGCTATACTACTAACCCTCTCCTTGTTGTACATGTTTTTCAGAAGCCAGACCTGTCTGACTTTCTGAAATGACCAGTTGCTCTTGTCATTCTTCCATTGTCTTAGGTACTCCAAAGATGAGATCTGGGCACCAACATTGGATTTCTCGTCTTCTTCACCTTCAGCTTCCAATGATTTCTGTTCTGCCTTCTTCTTCTTCATTTTCCTCTTTATTTTTGCCCACTTCTTTTTTGACAAGGCTATCAATTTTTCCTTAGATTTATATGAATCCTTTTTAGGCTTCTTTGATGGTACAGAACTAGTTGACTCAGAAACATCACGCTTTCGTTTTTTCTTATTGTCAGATGAATTGCCTTTGAAAACTTCCTCTGTATTCAGACTTGATTCTACGTTACCAGTAACTACTTTATTGCCATTTCTTGTCTTCTTCTTCTTAACGTCACCAACGGTACTTGTGATTGTGTTTTGGATGGCTGTGTTGCTGCGACTTGGAGATGAACTAACTTGAGTTGTTTTAATTGTATTCGTCTTTTGTTTACTTTTACTGGTGTCATTGTCCTTACCGGATTCTAAATTTCCAGCATCAGTTTTAGACTTTTTTGTTTTCATCATTAAAAGATTACAGATATGCCACAAATCAGCAGCTGAAACAAGCAAAACAAAGAAATATATACTGCAAAAATACAGTTAGAGCAAATTATTACTTCCACAGTTTTCAGCTTGCACTTCTAGAACAGACTGTACTGATGAATTTGTTTAGCATCTTTACAAAATAGTCTGAGGCAAATGATATTCTGTCTCAGACTGGGAGTGGACTAAAGTTAATCAAGTAATTTGATGTGTACATTTTTGTCATCCATGCATATATGTTGTAGTCAGATGGGTGTTTTAGTGTGACAGTGTCCCCGATTATTCCACCATTATAGCCTATCGTTTCATCGTCCTATATGAAAAATACAGTAAATGTGTAGTTTAGCATCCTAAATTATTTTCTTATTTTGAATGCAACAAATAGCATCGTAAATTATTTTATGCATATTTTAGCCACGTTTTCATCACTCATCCAACTTCTACTTCTACTATAACATATTTTCATTACTCATCCAACTTCCAGTTTAACTGCAATAATTTATCTCTTTTTAAAATAATTTACGACACTAAATTACACGATAGGAAAACAGGAAATAATTTACGATGCTAAACTAATCGTTTATCAAAATACAGACGTACCTTACGGAATGGGCAGTTTTATAATGTACTAAAAATGACAACATCGCATGAGAAATTCTTATTTACAATGGGTTTATCACAACAAACGACCATTCGAAATGCTATTTAACTGAAGAAGGAAACCGACCAAAGATCACCAATACCAGCTTCAGCTTCTTATTTATTCACGTTTCTCCCTAATCACTTTTGGTTTCAGATTGTTTTATGCTTTAATTTACAAACTTATATTCAAGTGTGTGCGAACTAATAGGGCCTACATGTTAATGTTGAAATAAAGTGACGCTGAAACGACAAGCTATAATGTGCGAATAATAGACCATAAGATGCACACACTTTCTGCCATCACCCATTCAAATTAATAGATTGCAATAAGATGCACACACTTTCTGCCACCACCCATTCAAATTAATAGATTACCATAAGATGCACACACTTTCTGGGTAAACCCGTAGTTTAGATTGGTAAATTATTTTATATCGTCAAATTCAAATGGAAGCTGGATTGAGGAAAAAAATTGTTTCCCTAACTGGAAGTGGGACTGATGAAACCATTTCTATCTTTAAATACAAGTTGGATTGATGGAAATAATTTTTACCGTAAATAGAAGCTGGATTCATTAAACTAAGTTTTTTATGCAATAGAAGTTGGAATGATGAAAATAATTGTTTCAGTAAGTAGAAGCTGGACCCACGAGAATAGTTCTTTGCTTAAATAAAAGTTTCATTGATGAAACAAAATTTTTGGGTTAAGTAGAAGTTGGGTCATTTTTTTCATGAAATGGAAGCTGGATTGATTAAAAAATTATCGATGAAATGGAAGCGGGATTGATGATAGTTATCATGGACATAGGTATAGTGTGCTTACTTACCAACGTCAAGTACGGCATTGAAGACATTCAACTAATTTACCAACCTAAACTACGGGATAACCCACTTTCTGTAATCATCCAAGCAAATTAATAGATTACCATAAGATGCACACACTTCTGTCATCATCCATTCAAATACTGCTGTATGCTTCTCGACTTACCCACCCACGTTTTTCTTTGCAGTCAAGAACGACGTATTATCGCTCGCTCAACGCTTGTAATGTTAATAACCCGCTGATGTCAAGTATTAAACTTATTCACCATAACCGGTGATGAATGTAAGAAGCAAACTGGACGCAAAGGAATTTTTAAAAACTCGTCAACAATAAAAGTAAAAGGATTTTTTCACAAAAAAGTGAAACGGAAACAACGTGATCAGTGTTGCCACTCAGGTTTTTGAAATAACCCTAGATTTCCTTCTGAAAAAACCCCAGAAAACCCCAGACTATAAAGATTCCAATATTAGGCATAAAATCTGGAAAATAAGAGAGTAAGTATGCTACTAGCATGGCCGTAGCAAGCTATATAATATATACTGCGCCCTGTTCCGAGCGTAAATTTAGCGCCCCCTCAAAGATCGACTTAACCAATAAAGACCAAATTTTGTTATCTCTGTTGAAAGCTGAGAGCAGACTAAATTATGCAAATTACAAAAACATACATATACATGTTATAAAACGATATATGTGTGTGTGTGTGTGTGTGTGTGTGTGTGTGTGTGTGTGTGTGTGCACGTGGGTGGGTGTAGAGACCAATCATGGCAGTTCGCTCTATTTGACTTTGCACCCATTTTGGTCCATGCCAGCACCTCTGGCTATTGACAGCGACAATAACACACCCGGTATTGAAAAAAAATTAATGTTGTGGACTAAAAACTTATATAGCGTATAAGCTTTTACATTTAATCACAATATAAATATGTGTATTATGCATGCAAAATGCCAATGGTCAGAAATATCCCCAGATTTATGCATATTTTGCCAAAAAATCCCCAGAACCCCAGACGGAGGTCAGAAACCCCAGATCTAGTGAAAAAACCCCAGCTGTGGTAACACTGAACGTGATACTTGAAAACAAAGAAGAACCAGAAATACATACGCTTTGAAAGAAATTAAAAGTTAGTTCGTGTGTAAGTAAGTAATCTAGTTTCAAGTGACAAGTAGTAAGGTATTCGAACAAGTATATGTGCAGCAAATACTTCCATCGAATAGGTATACTTCAATCGTATTTATGTAGATGAATATCATTCAGTCAACTAGTCAAATTTAATCAAACTGTTTTGCAAAATATTCTAAAACGACGGTAGATTCTAGTCTATTGTCACCTCTTCGTGAGGACAAACTTACTTACTTCGCAAGAGAGGACATCCTTTCGTGCTACCTTTTGTTAAATCTGAATTGTTTAAAAGCAGTTTTATTAACCGATGCATCTTTAGTTATATTTAGTTGTGTAGGCCTATGTAGCCTACGACTTTACAGTCTGCTACAGTAGGCCTACTGTATACGATATGGTTTATTTTAAGATAATGTATGTTATCGTTATAAACATGTACAATTGTATTGTAGCCTATTGTATTGTATTTGAACACTTGTTATAGCGCCCCTACCATATTTCGTTGAAATACCATTTCTATGCTGATGACACTCAAATTTACATTTCATTTGACAGTCTGTCATGTGACTCATCTGTACAGCTGTTGTCTGCTGTCTTTGATGAAGTACAGTCCTGGATGGCATCCAATAAACTCCTTCTTAACCCATCAAAGACTGAATTTCTGTTACTTGGCACTCCACAGCAACTTAAGAAATGTGATGGGCTTAAGTCATTGAAACTGGGTGACTCAGTTGTTGAGCTGGCCGATGCTGCACGCAACTTAGGCGTTGTTTTTAATTCTACCATGTCTCTCACTGGCCATGTAAACAGTATTTGTAAGTCATCCTATATGTTCATTCGTGATATACGCAGAATTAGGCGTTATGTGCCCATGTCTGCAAGAATATCTCTGGCAAATGCATTGGTTTCCAGTCGCCTAGACTAGTGTAACTCACTTCTTACTGGTATCAATAAATCAAACATACTGAAGCTGCAGAGGGTTCAGAACTCTTTGGCTAGAGCCATAACTAATACATCCAAATATGAACATATAACCCCTCTGCTTAAATCTCTGCATTGGCTTCCTGTTCATGAAAGAATTCGTTTCAAACTGGGGCTCATAGTTTATTAAACTTTGAACTCTAGCCAACCACAATATTTAAAATCTGTTCTTATTCCTGTGACTTATCATTATTCAATGAGATCATCTGATTGTCTTTGTCTGGTCATACCTAAATCAAGAACTGTTCTCGGTGAACGAGCTTTTTCAGTTGCTGGGCCTGCCTTTTGGAACTCTCTTCCTGTATCTGTGCGCTGTGCTCAGTCGCTTGTGTCGTTTCGTTCTCGGCTGAAAACTTACCTCTTTCAAATTGCTTATCCACCTTAGGCTGCCTCTCTGTCTCTTACGGACTGATCTTCTGGATGTTGACCTGATTACGGATTGTTTTGATGCGCCATCGGTTGATGCCTTGTGCATTAGACACCGGCGCAATAGAAGTTGCTAATTACATTACATTACATTTACCAGATTTCCCATTCAGAGGCGCTCCCGACTACTGCGCGAACGCTGAATCGGAGTTTCACGCCGAAGCGCATGAGCAATTGCGAGTGAAGGACTTGCCCAGGGTCCCTACGCGGCGACTTTGAGGTGGATTCGAACCCGCAACCCTCCAGCTGCAAGGCACCGAACATACCCCTAAACCACCGCGCCCCAGTTGTATTGTTGTATTGTGTGTTGTATTGTACTCCACGTTTATAATGCGACCGAGCCACCCGCAGTAAAGATCCGAGAAATTAATCTCTGATAAACCGACCCGACCGGGAAGCGAACCCGGGGCGCCGGCGTGACGCGCAGGCTACCAACCCACTCGGCCACTCAGGATCCTTACAATATAATGCATGTCAGCATGTGCGCTTGTCAGATGCAAATAAAGGTTACTTACTTAGGCCTACTTATTGTCAAGACCTGAAATCTCAAGACCAAGGCCAAGACTTTGAACCTCAAAGGCCACGACCTTTGGTCTCAACACCAAGACCAAGGTCAGAACCTTTAGGCCTAAACATCAAGACAAAGACCAATCGTAATCGTAATCGAGTAGGATCTATTTATATAGCGCCACTCGACCCGGGCGGCGGGCCAGTGTCTTCACTGGATACTGGTAAAGAGAGAGGTTTTCAGGCGCTGGCGGAACTGGTCAAAAGAAAAGGAGAAAAGGTCAGTCCTGGGGGACTGAGGTAACCGGTTCTAGCTATTTGGACCAACAATAGCGAAACTCCTATAGACTTGGCCGTAGAGGTACGCACCCGCGGGACAACCAAGTAGGCCGAACCACGGGCCGATGTCCGAAGGGAGGAACGACTGTGCAGAGAAGATACTGGGGTACAATATAAGCCCTAAGATAGTGAGGAGCAGACCCATCAAGACAGCTTCGCATGAGGGAGCAGATCTTGAAATGGATGCGCTGCGAGTGGGGTGCCAGTGAAGGGAGTCACGGATAAAATAGGAGATATGGTCAAGTCCAAGGCTGTGAAAAATTACAATCATACCCAGACTTTTAGATCTTACTAAAAAAATGTACAAGTCGGGCTGCTCGGGCAACAAGACTGGTAGATTCGCATAATAGATTCTGCACTCGTACATGCAGAATATAGGTCATAGATGAAAAATGGCTCAGTGTCCGCGAAATATTGATCAGCATCACATTGTGCAGTGAAAACACCTGTCACTGCCAGCGCTCATTCGATCGAATACACAATAAATTACATTCTGTGTAGGCCATCATAAACCTAGTTAGTGAAATATTGTTTATAGGTCAGAACGTGACCTTTGCTGCCTTTTTATACAAGGCCTCCACAAATATATATTAGTCATTATATTTTTAATAAATGTATTTTATTATGTAGGCCCTATATATATGTATGCGGAGGTGTAGGCTACGAGCATAGTGGTTAGTATGTTGCCCTATCAATCGAGTGTTCGGGAGTTCAAATCCCCGTCAGGTAAGAAATTTGTTTCGAGATTTCTGCTTCCTCTGTGCCCCTAGTAAACTCTGCTATAATGAGTACACTGACCGCAAACTGTCACGTGGGAAGATCAGACGGCGTGGAAGAGGCTGACCACCCACCGTCATATGCTGAGGCCAAGAAAATGCAGTCGCTATCATAACTATGCATGGCTGCCTCTCGAGGTTAGCTTAAAGGACGGTTCTTCTGATAGGTTACATGCATACAAATTAAATATATGTACGCCTAGGCCTATACCAGAGTGCAGAAGGTTATTCTATAGGCCTACCATGTGGGCTTATACGTGAATAAGGTGATTCCCGCGACTTCGCTTTTTGGGCGCTGTAGAAGCTTAAGTTCGCGATTACGATTGCGATAGGCCTGTGCCTGTTATATAGGCCTATGTAATGTAATGCAATTTAAATCTTCGACAATTTCTCAGCGCACACAAAAGCCACGCCAGGGAGACCAGCTTAATCACCGAAGCTAGGCCTACATCAAATAAAGTCCGCTATAGGCCTATAGCTGCTTTGTTCGTTCCGATGCTAGGTCAAAATCTTCAGCTTCATTATTTATATCTTGGCAGTTATGGATCGAAATCCTAAGCAATTATTCTTTTATTGCATACATATATAGGCCTACACGTGTGTACCAACATAATAATATCATATCTGGGTATTCATTGTTCGGCACTTTTCTAAAAGCACGCGAAGGCCGTACGGCAGGTGGTGGCTGCTTGCTTGCAGGAAGGAAGGCATGCGTGCAGATCGAGGCATGCCTGGCCGGCCTTTTGTGTTCGGCTTAAGATAAAATTCACGACGAACCATAAGCCAACTTATGGGAATTTATGACACGCAACGAGCAACAAATGACAAGAACTGACGAAATATTTCGTAATCTGAAGCGCATACTTAGCCATAGAAGACGTTTTTAGACGTGTGCTATGACGTCAATCGCAAGCACCTGCTGGAGATATTAGCGCAACGGACCTACGTGCATGCCGATCATGACTTGCAGAAACTATATAATATAGTAGGACGTGGCATTCCATGTCTATCTGTCTGTCCGCAATCTGCTTACTTGTCTGTATACGTCGACAAGCAATTAGACAGTATGACATATACAGACAGACAGAGCAGGCAAAGCTGCGAAGAGGAAGATAATGATGATGATGTTGATGATGATGATGATTGGTTGTAGAATAATAATAATAATAATATTAATCACGTAATAGCACGTGATAGCACGTATCAGCACGATGGGGACGAGAACCTTTGACACAGTAGTTTAGTTTCTTAGAGCCTGAGGGATCTTTTCTACCTCGGGCAAAAAAAAAAATAATAATAGTGTGCCGTTTTGCTCCCCGACCTCATCAGCAGGAGCTTGCAGAACCTCCTGTCAACTTCTGGATCCGCCCAATGTCTCTTGGCCCTCTGGTGGTGGTAGAGACCTGGTGGTGGACTGGTGGTAGCCTGGTAGGCCTATTGTAAGCCTTGCAGAGGGAATCAGAAGCACGTGTCTGCACACGCGGAGACCGTCGTTTACAAACGGGCGAGTACTACTTGAAAGCAGAGACAAACTAACTCGTGTTAGTATTAATACTGTATTATTGCATATAGGATTATAAACGGATTTCAAATTTTCCCACAGCATGCTGTCTGTCTCTTCTGTTTTGTATGTGTGTATATATGTATGTATGTATGTATGTATGTATGTATGTATGTATGTATGTATGTATGTATGTACCAGAATATGTATGTATGTATGTATGTATGTATCTATGTATGTATCGTATGTAGCCTATGAAGATGTATGTATGTATGTATGCATGCATGTATGCATGTTTGTATGTATGCGTGTATGTATGTATGTGTGCATGTGTGTGTATGTATGGTTGGCTGGCTGGCTATATGTCTGTTGTCTCACTGCGTGTCTTTTTCTCTCTTCCGTCTTCCCGTCCTCCTCTCTTTCATTCTCTCCTTCCCTCTCTCTCTCACATACACGCGCACAGACTGGTTCATTCGTTAGCCCCGCAAGAGAGGAGGAAGGACACGTTGAATTAATTCAGGTGTGGCCAACAAACGGACAGCCCACTGCGAGGCAACGTGTAGAGGCCTGCACACGCACAAGCACACGCACACGTACACGCACACACACACACACACACACACACACATTAGCACGCACACGCACACACACACAAGCATACACACACACACACACACACCCACATGTTCACACACACACACACAAGCATAACATGCACACACACAGCCTATACACACACACACACACACACACAAGCATACACACACACACACACACAGTGTCACACACACACCCACACACACCCACAAGCATACACACACACACACACACACACACACACACATAAAAGCATACACACACACGCATGCAAACAGTCACAACGCCTAGTGTAAAGGCGTAGCTAAGTGAACTGTGTCGGTAGCCAGGTACACAACGGTCGTGTAAGCGCAGGGCCGCTATTAACTGTAGGCCTATAAAGGGCGTTTGCATTTTATAAGTAGGCCTACATACGTAGTACTATTATCCTGCCTCGTTAAGTAGCTTTTTTCATGCTAATCCAGGTCTCCTTATACAAATATAGCCTAACAATAACGTGTGCCTCGCCACGTATGCACCGACGTCGTGCTTATGTAGCTCCTTTAAGGGCCTTTTGACGCAGGTCCGACACGCTGAGCGTGTTCTGTGTGTTTGTCTTCAGAAACGACACGCGACGCTATACGATATTTCTTTAGTATTTTGGCAAACGTCATGGTATTACGTTTCCGTATGAAGATTGGGGGAAATTGGATATGGGGCGCGTGTCGTTGAGTAGACATGTTTATCTTCCTTGTCTTCAGTTTCCACTATATTTTCTGAGTGACAACATTCTGTCATTTCTGTGGAAAGACGAAATGGTGACAAATTCTCCACTGACCTTATCTGGCTAGCAGAAAATGTCGAAAATGTCGCTGTTATTATCACTTTCCTCCCTCCTCTTCCTCCTCCTCCTGCTCCTTCTCCTTGCCCCATCCCCTCCTGCTCCTCCTGCTCCTCCTCCTGCTCCTCCTCCTGCTCCTCCTCCTGCTCCTCCTCATCATCATCATCATCATCATCATCATCATCATCATCATCATCATCATCATCATCATCATCATCATCATCATCATCATCATCATCATCACACAACAACAACAACAACACACAGCACGCACACACACATGCACGCACGCGCACATGCAAACACAGTTACAAAGCCTAGTATGATTCAAGGGCTAAGGCGTAGCTAAGTGAACTGTATCGGTAGCCAGGTACACAACGGTCGTGTAAGCGCAGGGCCGCTATTCTAACTGTATAAAGGGCGTTTGCATTTTATAAGTAGGCCTACACGTAGTACTATTATCCTGACTCAACAGCAACGTGTGCCTCGCCAATAACATTTGACGACACCTTCGCAGGGCCGTAGCAAGCTATAACTGCGCTCTCTGCCAAGCGTGAATCTAGGCCCCCGCGCCCCAAAGATAATTAAATCATTCCGTCTCAAAAGTTGCGACCCCTCTTGAGTTGCGCCCTGTTCCACGGACGCAGAGGAACACCCCTCGCTACGGCCCTGCACCTTCGCGTCAGCTCACAACAAATAATTCATGGATAATTCATGGCACTTTAGCTTATTCACAGGCACTTTAATAGTCTAAAAAATCGGTGGGAGAAGATAATTATGGCAGGTTTAGTTCCAAACCCGGATACGCTTAGGTATTGGCCTACGGCTACGGTGTATGGCCTTCTCAATTAGAGCGGTGAGCCAAATAAGCAGAGAGGGACGACAGTAGCCTATTATCTAAGTCTTCTAAGACAATGGTAAATGCTGCGCGCGGATATCGAATCTCTACTTGATCACTCGAGGATTTCTCATTCTTAGCTGTTTTTCAAATCGATATATAAATGTCATATTATCGTAAATATGCAACCAATGGCAGAGTTGCCACCTTTAACAAATGACACGACAATGCTTTGGGAAGTTTACCCTGCGGGCATAGCGAGTTTATAAACGCAGGAACACAATCGTAGGCTACTACACCTCGACATCAGATCTGCAGGTGAATGTTACGGTGACCTGTGCGCTTATGATTGACACATGGTCTTTGGTCACACGCCAAATGTCGCGCGGTTACAAAGGTCGCAAATAGGGTTGGTAGCCATGGTAGGTCATCGGTATGGTTACTATCCGCAGGGCGCAGGCCGCCTGTGGCGTTAAACTTCTATTTCCCCAAATTTCCGAGCCCCAATATTCCCGAATTCCCAACAGGATTCAGATCAATTCGGTTGATCGGCTATCTGCATCTATTTTATGATTCTACGCAGAACTAACTTCTCACAACAGGCTGTCGCACTGAGCTTCCAACTTCCAACTTTCAGTTTAAAGTCGTGAAACTGCACAATGGTTTTCGAACCCATGCCCCGCCCATTCCCTGCGTACAAGACAATAATGGTAATCGTTAGACCGGCGGCTAGGACTTCGGAGAGAACGCAGGAGGAGCTGAGCAAGTCAGCCCAGCTGCAGGGCCGGGCATAACTGCACTCGTGGCCGCAATAGGCTGCATGCGCACGCGTTCAGCCTACCTTTAGTCATTCTACAAAAGGAAGAGGTTATAGTATGCTGACACGCACGACACATACACACAGGTGGAATGAATCGCTGAGGGGAAACCCGTGCGATTGATGAAACCAGATTTAGTGGACTTCTTAAGGCATTGTTTTAGCGGATTATCGAACTGACGCGTAGAAATAACCCGAAGCGTGCGTTAACAAAAAAGAAGACGCGTTGATGCGTTTTACGGTCGGAATGATCAAAGTTTCCGTTTCGATCACCAGATCATTTGGGTCATCATCAGTTGAACGTGTACCCTCACCGATCTGTCTTCATTCATAAGTGCACTGTCTTCCGATAAGTGCAGCGCGTGTTGTTTGTAAACGCACACACGTCGCGAGGCTAGCGTGTGTTTGCGTGTGTCAGGAATAGCTTAATGGTGCTGTCGTTTGTTGAATTATTTAAGCGGTTCGTGCCGACTGACAGAATTTTTTAACAAAAGCCGTCATACGAAGTCCACAGACCCGTCGACAGCGATCAAGGGCTTGTTTTGCACGCGATCGTGCTGTACTCTGGCTCGTGTGTGTGCCATTAGGGCGTTTTTAGGGTCGGTAATGATTGCACGTACGTACTCGAGGCCACAGCTGCAGTGACCATGACTTGGCTCTGGCCGAAGTCAATGAGATACGAACGTTCGTTGAATTTGTAGGAGAACTTGTACTGCGGACTCATTGATAAGCGACTTGCCAAAGTTTTTAGTTGATGGCAAACATTGTGAGGGAATTTTGTATGGATTATTCCGGTGCTTTGTGTACAGTTTCGGTAACTTTATTGTGTTATGCGGCTACACACGTCACAGCGGCTCCAGTCTGTGCCGTGGTTGTGTTGATTAATTAATATTTATCGGTGAGATATTGATTTCAAAGGATCAATAAGAGGCAGCTGCCAGCGGTCTGGAATATATTGATACTATAGATCAGAGACTCTGGCTTTTTAGTCAGGAGTCAAAACGTGGTCAAGATGGCTTCCATGCCGTGCACAGGATTGAAGCGGACTGTCTGTGTATTGCTTTGTGTTATAAGCAGCTATATCCAGTTTGCATGGCCAATAATCATTCTTCAAGATTCTATGATGGATACTCTACCAGTTTTAGCAGGTATGGCCATTTCTACAGGTATTTTTTTATGTATGTGCATTGTTCGGGATTCTATTATGGGAATGTTACGAATTGTAACAATTATGATCATTGTAACAGGAATTTTGTGAGGATTCTTACAGGATTGCGTGATGGAAATGCTGTGATGTTTTAATAGGTATGACCGTATGGCATAACCATGGATAATACAAGACGTATTTTATGGCCATGCATTCTATTGCATTTTGGTGAACTGGGCAACACAATGATTACCATTCCTTATTGTCATTCCTGAGTACTGTTGATCAGACAGGCAAGGGAGAGGACTGGTGATGCCAAGGCCAGGAATGAAGTTGGTAGCATTTGATAGCCATCTGGACTGACCTCCTTGTAGAAACCACTTAAGAGGGTTGTGTCTATAAGGTCAGTTAGTCATAAACCAATGACTACTGTACTTAATAGAGAGGGTGGTCCAAGAAGGGTGAATCCAGATAAGCTGATGGTTAAAGTGGACTGTGATTGTGTGTGTGTTTGTGTGTGTCCTTGACTGTGTTTGTTTTGCTTTACATGAAGTGAATCTGTGTGTCTGTGTGTGTGTGTGTCTGTGTCTGTGTGTATCATGTGTGCTTGGTTCTGTGTGTGTGTGTGTGTGTGTGTGTGTGTGTGTGTGTGTGTGTGTTTTTGTAGATGTCTCCAGTACCTAATTGTGAGCAACATAATAGTGTTTGTCCACCATATTGAGATCATGTGTCGTGTGGTCTCATAACATCCTTTATTTGTATATTACATTCATAAAACTATCTCTACAGAACTGCACACTGGCATATTTACAAAATAATTGTACTTCCATGCTCATTATGACAGATGCCATTCCTAGGTATACATTTATATCGTGTGTTTACATCCTGTTGGAGCCTTTAAACTAAATACTATGAGGCCTGTGGAGGGTAACATTGAACCAAAGTTGGTCTTATCTACCTACCATATCTGTGGCAATGCACCCAAAGGGTTGTAGTCACACTGCATTAAATGTGCATATATAGCTTTACATTACATTGCATTGCCTACCTTTACTCAAGATCATGGCTTCTGTAGATCAGGTGGTATTTGAGCATAGGCATGCCTTTGTGTATGGTGTGTATAGTAAGTATGGGTATGGTATGGTATGTATGCATATATGTATGTATGCATGTATATATGTATGTATGCATGTATGTATGTATGTATGTATGTATGTATGTATATATGTATGTATGCATGTATGTATGTATGCATGTATGTATGTATGCATGTATGTATGTATGCATGCCTATACATGTATGTATATACATGTATGTATGTAGACCTGTATGTGTATACATGTATGTATGTAGGTATGTGTATACATATATATGTAAGTACATGTGTATTTATTTATATTTATACATTATGCATGTATGGATTTGAGCATTAATATAACACCTTTGTATGGACTGTTCAGAGGGGGGGGTCAATATATGCAGTCATAGGTATGACAGGTGTTATATAAAGAGGAATTATATTAGCAGGTGACACTAATTGATTTCCTGGATGATTGTTAGTATGCTAGTGAGTTGCTGGGCCATTGTTGAAGCCCTGTGTTTCTTGGGCGGGAGTCTGCTCCAATCCCTTATTGGTCATCCTACTGATATTAGCAGACAGCCATTATTATCTGGTAGGAAATGTCACCTAATTGGTGTCCTGGTTTCCAGGTAGAAACCTTCGGATTACCCTGAAGGCCCTGCTGTGTCCCAGGAACCATTTCATTGAGGCAGAACTTACTGTAGTTCTGCTTAAATAGCTCAATCTATGTGGCCAAATGGATTTTATCTGATTGGATTCAATCTGAGCTGAGCTGACCGGAGCTGACCGACTCTACTCTTGTCTAATCTAGTCTAGTACAGTGCAAGGGCCTCTAAACATGGGTGGGGGAATGATGCATGATGTGTCGCCGATATTTCAGAGGACACAAAATATCGATTTTACTGTCAAATAAACATTGAGAACAACAGAACTGAAACTTGTCATATAAATGAAACGCTGATGATATAAGCTAGAAACTTGAACAGTTATGAATAATTGAACTTCATTCAGTGTATGTCAAAAAATGAAAATGGAATTTTGATGGATGGCTAAGACAGGTCCTCAGAAATGTCGATGGATGGCTGAAAAAATCATCAGGAATTTTAATGGCATAAAAACGTTTTGAAAAACTGTAGGGAGTATATATGCAAGGGAGACTGCTTCATTGGCTGTGGTGGGGATAGACTGCCTGGACTATTATGGTTCAGTCCAGTCTAATCCTGTCAGGTGAAGTTCAGTCGAGTTCAGTCCAGTGTAGTCTAGTATATAGTATCATCCACTGATGCTTGTGGTAGTAGCTCTATATAAATACAGTCGACACGGCCCAAACTTCCACGGTCCAGCACAGGAGTTTTGGTGTGGTCAGGCCATCCTCCTGGAATAAGTTGCTTAACAACCTGAGACATGAACTCATGAGCCTCTCTTTGCCTCTTTTCGTCTAACGCTTGAAGACCATTCTGTTCAATTGTGGTTTCATTGTGGTGAGGTCATGAGTGCCTCTGATGAGTCTCTCTTGAAGTGGCGCTGTATAAATTTACATTTACGGTTATAATTTCAATTGCAATTGCAACTATAGGCGTGGGACCCGTGGGACGCGTCCCCCCCAACTTTCGAACAGGTTGGGATCAACTAGGTAAAAAAGAGCCCAAAATGCATTCCATTAGACCCCGATGGGGGACCTTACGACGCTCCCCATACCCCTAGTCGTTAGGAGCTTTTGCCTTCCGTAATCGCGGCTGTACGTCTGTGCGCCTTCCACACTCGCAGTCCCCCCACTCTGACGTTCTAGTGGGTCCCTCCCCAACAAATCGCAGGCCCTGCTGCCGATAAAATAATGGGTCAGGCTAAATTCAAGTATCAGAAAGTGCAGAATGTTGTGGTATAATTTCACTCTAAAATTTTACTAATCTCGCTTTTTAAAATTCGACTAGGAGGACATTTCAATTTTAATGATGCGACTGCGAGTGGTGTTAGTTCTAAAACCTAAAATCTCAGTTTATTCACATACTAAACTCGTATTTTTCACAGATTTAGATGGTTTAGGTACTTTTATATCGAAATCATCGGTGAAAATTTGAGGTAAATTAGAGTCCAAAATGTACTCCATTTGACATCAAATGCTCAAAATTGTGTCGGCTTCTGGGGCTCCGCCCCAGACCCCGATCTGGCAGCTTACGGCGCTCCCCCATACCCTAGTCGTTAGGGGCTTCTTCCTTCGGCAATCGCAGCTTCGTGCCTTCGGCGCTCGCAATTCCCCCTCCCCACTCAGACATTCTGTCCCCAACTTCTGGACCGTGGTTGCGCCCCTGCAACTAAGCAAATAAATAACAGGACTGGTTTAAAGTGTGTTTGACAGCCACACTACTGTCTGGTGTTGCCAGACATTTCTGTTCTGAGGTGTTTTTCCACTAAGCACTGCTGACAAATGGCTTGTGTTGAAGTTTGACTCTGAAGTTTGGATACCAATTTCTTACTTTTATGTGTTCTGGGGTGAATTATTTGTGTTGACAACTGGTTGGTCAAAGTCCTCTCCATGTGTTGCTAGTCCCATCTCCTCAAGTTTCACAGCCATCAATTAATTCCACACTTGATATTTACAGAACCTGCTGCTGCCAAGGATTCTGTCTCGTACCCCAAATATATGTGGCTAACCTAACCTACCATTATAACATAACCTATAAACACCTAACCCAGTCGGCTCCATAAACCCAGATGATGAACTTGAAGAGACTGCTGAGCCTCTGCCTTTTTTATGGCTGGTCTCCTGGCATGTGGAACGTCCACATATTATAGTGGCAGCATGTTGCTACAACAAACAGCTATATGAGCTATTTAGACATGCACGCTTAGCTGTTTATAGCACCGCTTTATTGCATACTGTATGATATTTCTCGTGCATAACTTTGTTAGTTCTGACAACACATTGATCACATCAGCATCAGTTATGGCTACTTCATCATCATCATCGTCGTCGTCGTCGTCGCCATCGTCATTTAATGGCAATGGGTCTAATCAACGATCTCCTTTGTTTTTGGTCATTTGTCAAATTTTTATGTTGCTTTCGTGTTTAGTTGAAGTTCTGTTGTCTTTGTTGATAGGCCTACTCTCTCTATCTGGCATGCGAGCAATGCTGTGATCTTCCTTGCTTCTCTCTCTTTCCCATCTTGCGCTTAGATCATTTTGTAGGGTTCATCTCTTATTAATAGCACACAGAGGAAAACTATTTATGTTGCTTTTAATATTTCAGTGGTAGAGGAATCTGCCCTTCCCAGCCAAAGTCCGAGATCTCCGATTAGTATCTTGGCCTTGACCTCAAACTTCACCTGACCCAGTTAAAGAAGTCCTGGTGCTAAGGCATTCCCAAAGAGCTATTCCGTCAACATTCCATCCACTTAACGGAGCAAAACTGTTTTCCGTGTTGTCTCATCCGTGTCTCCCTCTGAGGAGCAGTTGGCACCTTGTCAGTTCCAAGAAAAATCTGGATTTCCATGCTTCCTCTAAGAAGTGGTGCACTATAAATGCCTCTTGTTGGTTTATTACTTTGCACATATTTCTGGTTACTATACAACCAGGGATGAGGATGGCCTCCATTTCTCTTTCAGCGACATTGTTGAAATTGATGCTTAGTTGTAACTTATAGCACTTAGGAGTGTGACTGGATGTCAAAATGGGGTAATTGTGCTTTCTCTTGGTGTTTTTTTACTGAATAATACCAGAGTTTTAGGAGTGTTTTGCTTCTGTTAGTATCTGCTGTTTTCAGACATTGCTTTTAAGCATATTCATAAACTGGAACACTTCAAAAGTGCTACCTAAAAGTTAAGTGCAGGGCACCAGCTAATAACAGTTGACAGACATACAGACTGACAAACACAGGCAGACACAGACAGACACAGACAGACACAGACAGACATACAGACAGACACTAGAACAGACACAAAGACAGACAAGCACAAAAATACAGACACAAAGACAGACACAAGGACAGACACAAAGACAGACAAACACAAAGACAGACAAACACAAAGACAGACACAAGGACAGACACAAAGACAGACAAACACAAAGACAGACACAAGCGTAGACACAAAGACAGACAAACACAAAGACAGACACAAGGACAGACACAAAGACACACACACAAAGACAGACACAAGAATAGGCACAAAGACAGACAGAGGCTGTTACTTGTGTTTAAGGTTGCATGGCTTTCTCATTCCCTGCCTCTGTGTAGTACTTTTGTTTTCCTCTTCCCTTGTTTCCCAGTGGCAGATTTGTTCCATGTCAGAAGACAGTGGCAGGCATGACAGATGGGGTGTTTGACATGGCTCAGTGCTCCCTGTCCGGAGTCCATCCATTCTCGTGGAAAGTGATCTGTAAGCTGGTGTCCAACCAGTGTAAATTCTATTGTAGGCCATTTGGTTGTAATACCGCCCCTTCTTGGTCACTCAGGTGAGGTACCGGCCAGGTCAAGAGGGGTGATTACTGATTCTAGAGGGGTGCAACTGACTCAGGAGGGGTGGTAGTTGCCTTAAGAGGGTTGTGACAAGTACTTAGGAAAAGCAGCCCATGTATTACTGGGTCAGGGGTACCTCTGAGAAGAGATCTTGAAGGGACACTACATGAAGTCCCATTGATTGATTGATTGATTGATTGATCGATCGATCGATTGATAACTGATCTAAACTGTTTTGGTCCAGTGGACTGTGCTTTTGTAATGTTGCTTTGCTTAGATGAATGCATTGTTCTTTTATGATGGATGCATTGTGCTTTTACGATAACAGCTCTGTTGAAGTTTTCAGCTTAGGTTAGATTAGAATGCCAAAGTCCAGGCCACTGCATTGCATTCTGAATTGGATTGGGGAATACAGTACAATACAGCTGTGATTTGATAATGCCTTTCTTGTATTAAATGTTCAGCAGTGCACATTGAAGCCTGGCAAACATTGAGAACAATAAATAGACCGAAAGAGATAAGTTTCAGTTTAGGGCAAAAGACAGAGGATGCTGCAAACACCAGGGAAATATCTTGTGCTGTGATTCGACATTTATTTAGCGCCATATCACGGCAACTCGTCTCTGTTTTCCGACCAGATTGGCACACGGCTTAATCAGCCCTGATGAATCTATTCAGAGTTTCCTGTATCTTTGTTTCCTGTGGTGAACATCCTCCTCCACCTCGTCCTCCTCTTCCTTCTCCTCGGATGCTTCCAGATGTCGCTGGAGGCAATGGGAAGCTGATTTCATTAGAGATACGAGAGATGGGGGAGGGTATCAGTTGGGGAGGAAATCCTGGTGACATAATTGAAGGTCCGTCTTTGGATGGACATCCCAGAATTGCCCTTTCCTGTTAATCACCTTGCCTGTGTCCAGTTTCAGAGGCCAGTGGGGGTGGGGGTGGAGGGGGTGGGGTGAGATGCACAGTGGGGTGGAAAACGTCCCTGCTGGGCTGGCGGTCTGCCATCTGGCGTTCATTAGAAGAGACGGTAGATTTGCTCCTAGATTTGCTCGGATCTGAGGTCCAGAAAGTCCGTGTTCTCTTTGTTAAATGTGTGTGTGCTTGTGTGTGGATGTGTGTATTTTTGTAGGTGTGTGTGTATTTGTTTGTGGTGATGTCTTTGTGTTTGTGCTTTGTGTGGATGTCTTAGTCTAATGTTAGACTCTGTACATAATTGGTACTTATGAGCCTTTGAGCGTGTGGGTGCATACTGATGCAATTGGCATTGTTCGGATACTCACTGCCCTTCTTTACTTACATGACTCTACACAATTGCTTATGAATGTCCTCAGTATGCATATGTATGTATGTATAATATATATATATATATATATATATATATATATATATATATATATATATATGTGTGTGTGTGTGTGTGTGTGTGTGTGTGTGTGTGTGTCCTTATGTGTATATGCATGTTACTAAGTGTTGGAACCATTAACGACACTTGCAGGTAATAGGAGGTTGCTTTCTGTGAAGCCTCAGACCACCTGCACAGCCCTAGGTGTATCCGGTCAAAGTTACTAAGCAGATTTCCCTAATAATGTATTTTATTGTATTGGCACAATTGTAAAGCGCCTCTAGCAAGGTGAGCCGTTCAGAAGCACTCCTAGTGTGCAAAGGCCCTGCGAGAAAAGCAGGTTTTAAGAAGAACGAAAGAGGAACAAAGACTACCTGTTAGAATTGTAGCACAAGCAGATGGAGAAAGAGCAATCCAAGGAAAGGTGAGAATTGAAGCAACAGATTGGGACTGAGTAGGGGAACCAGAAGGTCAAGTCTGTTTGGGGAACTAATTTTGTATGGGTAGAAATAAGGTTCTTGTTTAGTTAAAGATTTTGAATATTAGTTTACTTTAACCTCTTACCCTCATTTATATTGTTATATAATTTCTTTGTTCAAAGTTCCAAGGGTTCAAATGGATGCAAGGATTTGGTGCTGACTGATGCTGTAGTTTGGCTGTATAGCCAGTGAGGGATCGGGTATCTAAAGGGTTAATGGTAACACCAAGTTAGCATTAAGTTAACGTTAAGTGTTGTATTAGCTTGACATTTAATGTCTTCTGATTTAATATGTAAAAGTTTAAAAATATTAGCAAAATCCAATTCTAGGTATTTGACTCAGTCCCAAAGATTATTTCGCTTTTCTGCGACCTATCACATCTAAAATGTGCACGTTTGGTGAAAACTCTGGCAGACAGAATTCGAAGGATGCTTTTGTGCTGGTGGCTGATGGGCCGTTTGGGGCCTTTCCTGATCCCATGACAGTAACATTTATGTCAACTGCATATTTTGTAAAATGTGAGCATATGTCTTGCATTATTAAAGTGTCCACTCTGGCTGTAGACCCGTGCTGTGTTCGTTGTTGGTCAGAGGTTACCATCGCCCTGACAGGCCCTCCTACAGGGTACCTAGGAGACATTAATAAGCGCCTCTGCCTGTAATTGCCATCTTCATTTTGTTTGTTTACTTACATCTCTTCTTATGGTGGACGTCTGTTTGCGTAGGAATTAAGTGGATTGTATGGTCGTCTCTTTCAATCGTCTGCTCTCTTGTTTCTCTGTCTCTCTCTCTCTCTGACCCTCTATCTCTAGTTCTGTCTGATGAGCTTGCTGCTTGAACTAGCCTGCTAGGGCATGCTATGCAGGCAGGCAGCAGCAGGGGCAGATAATTGTATAGTGATGGTTGTGAGTGACAAGCACATAGGCATTACTTGCTAGAGTAGAATGATACAGTAGACCGATTATTGTGAAAATACTACAGGGTTAAAATTTCAAGGCAAACAAATTCAATACCCAGGTGCTGGTTAGGAAAGCTTAGGGTGGGCTTATCGGAACACCTCGTCGTTGTTGGCTGGTAGAGTGTGCTGTGGTGTATTGGTACTGCTTTGCTTCTGTTTTTCTCTGAGGCAGATCAAGACTGTGCTGGATAGACAATATAAATGAGGATGTAACGAGACGTGGACTAATTCCCAGAGAAGCACTGGACTTGACAGATGACTAGGACAATGGAGATCATTTATTCATACCTATGGCAGCCAAATGGCTGGCGTCAGGAACTGATGATGATGATGATGATCGATGTAGATTGGCAGGCTGAGTTTGCAAAACAGTGGAGAAACACTTTGAACAATTGCCCTCACCGTTCTAGGAACAACGAACGATGAATGGATGGATGATGCATGAATATTCATGAGGCTATGGGAGGGAGAGGGTAGAAGAAGAGGAAGAGGAAGAGGAGGAAGTTAGAGGGGAAAGAGAAATAGAATGAGAAGAACAGGAGAGGAAGAGAAGAAGGAAGCTGAAGGGAAGGAGAAAGTTGAGGAAGAAGATGAGAATGTTGGAAGAGAGGATGGAGAGAAGATACGATGAGGGAGACGTGGAGGAAGACGATAGTGAGGATGAAGATAGGAAGAGGAGGAAGAGAGGCCGGACGAGCAGGAAAAGGTGAGAGAAAAGGTGAAAGGGGTGGAGAATGAAAACAGGAGGAAGAGGGACATAAGGAACAGGAGGAAAATTGTTCATCTTGGCAGGACTTGCATGTGAACATGGATTTTGGATTGGAGGGAAGAGTGGATTGGTTTGAGGGAGCAGGTGGAAATGCCATCATTACTGATTGGAATGGAATTAGATAAGGAGGTTGCTGCAGCTGCTATAGCAGTGGTTCTTAACCTTTTCAAGGGAGCCGAACCCCAAGAGAAATCCATTACAAGTTTGATTGGAATGGAAGGCCTACTAACAGATACCAACAAAAGTGAGGTTGCTGCAGCTTGCTATAGACTGGGCACTGTGCTATAGACTGGGCGTATCTGGTTTCCTCCTCCTCCCAGCTGGAAAAGAAATAATCAGGTCCTCAGGGTCAATCCCTGGGAGCCCCTGCAGGGCACCCTTCACATCCACCCTCTGGGAAGTCCCTTCCCTCTTGGGTTGGCCTGAAGACAGAAGCCCTCTTGCGGCTTGCCATGATGGCTGGATGAACTTTCAGCTGATTTGAGGATGCTGACTATGAAGAGGATGCTGACTATGAAGAGGATGGTGACTATGATAAGGATGGTGACTAGGTTGAGGATGGGGCGTGTTTTGCGTCATTGTTTTGCTTTCGATTGCTCAGCCATCTGTCACAGTATTGAAACAAGGACATGATCACTTCTCTCACTTTATCTGTCTGACTCTGTCTGTTTGTCCGTGTCTCTATCTTTATGACCGAGCACATGGTTATATTTCGGTCTGTGTTTCTGTGTGTCTATCTGTCTGTCTGTCTGTCTGTCTGTCGGGAGAGGTGTAGCCTGCTACAATGGTTCAGGCTTGCCAAGCCCTGCACTAATTATCAATGTTTGGCTTCCCTTATGAGTTTGGCTGGGGGACAGCAGGGTAAAGACTTGGAACATGGGAGTTGCATTGTAGTTAAGTAGGGCAAGAAACACATTTTGACTGGAGCGAACACCCACCGTTCCACTGCTATGTCTGTCTAGCATTTTTTCCATCTGTCTTGTTGGATATGGCTGGTGAGCAGGCTGTATACTGGAACTGTCTGGCTGGCTATCTGGTTTGCATTAGCCCCGAGGATAGAAGATATGTCGGGTGCATATATTCATGTCTGCGTAAGGATGGAAAAATGTCTGTTTAAGAATCCAGATGGCAGGTTTAGCAATTATTGTTATTAATATTCCTTGTTGCGGGTGGCAAGTCGATGCTGGTCTAATGCTGTTAGAATTCTGTTGCATCTTTGACACTTTTACATCGGGTTGAATCCTCAGTATATTCTGGTTCATTGGTTCTTGTTGGATTACAGTATCCTATTCCTGTCTTCCTTCGTGTGTCTTTTTCTCTCTTCTCTCTGTCCTCTTCTCCTCCTCCTCCTCCTCCTCCTCCTCTCCTCCTCCCTTGCCTTCCCTGCTTTTCTTCTCTGCCTGCAGCGCCTCATTTAATTCACAACCTCTTTCGGTTGACTCCCTCTTCTTTTCCTCCTGTTGTAATATAATAATGTAATGTAATAGAACAAACCATTCAGCTTCCTTCTAGCCATGGTGCTTTACAATCACTTCTGCCTTCTTCCCTCCCCTGTTCTGTTCCTCCTCCATTTCCTTCACTTCCTCTTCCTCTTCTAACTCCTATTCCCAATTACTTGTCATGCTTTTCCTCTTAGTTCTATTCCTCGTACTCGATTTTCCACATTTCGTTTTCCTATTCCACCTTCTCCTCCTCCTTTTCTTCCTCGGTCATTAATATTTCGCCATATCTTGCTCTTCATTCATCCTCACCTGCTTTTATTATATGCCACTGCCTTGTTTCTTGCAGCCACTGACATAATTATCTCATAGTGAATTATCCTGTCCACATGACCATAACAGTGTCAACATTTGACTAACAAGGCAGAACTGAAATACGTGAGCGGCTGAATTAGCAAATTGTGCTACGTATATGGTTAATTTAAGTTGTCATATTTGTTTAGCTCAGTATACTCATATTTCTCCCAAATTACTCATTTCTAGTGAGAACATTGTGACGCAATAGAGTTCGAAAGCCTGTTCTCAGAAATCTTGAGCAAATCAGAGGAATGATGTGGGTATTCTCAGGTAATTTTGAGCTAATTTGAACTGATAACCATGCTTAGACCAATGCTGTTGTAATCTCCGCACCATGTCTGATACTCAAATTAGCCTCGGTTGTTGGAGTAATTTTGGAATATTGGAGCAGACAGAATTGAACATTGGATTCGTTATTATTGACGTTGTCTCACCGTGGCAGTTATGGAACAGAGAGCATCATGGGATGGCATTAGATTTGACAGTTGACAGTTGGGAAGCACATTGTCATTTGTAGTTGTCAGCTGTGGAGGGGGGAGGGAGAAAACCGATAGACCAGGTCGAAATATACGTATGGGGGATATAGTCTGAACCAGTGGTGAGAAAACCTATGGACAGGTTGTCCCATTTTGTTTGTTTTATGTTGAATGAACAGTCATTGTTACAGCCTAAGAATGAGGTCACATTTTCATGCAGTTCTTATATGCAGTTATATATATCATTAGTTCTTGATGCCAGCCATTTGGTGGCGATGGGTACGAATAAATGATCTCCATATATATATATATATATATATATATATATATATATATATATATATATATATATACTTTCAATTAGAAGCCAGGGTCCTTGACTTTGACTTTTGGAATCAGCTTCCAGAAAATGTAAAATACAAAGACTGTTGCAGAATTCAGACTGAAATGCCAAGAACTTATTCTGACCTGGTACTTTATGTGTATTTTGTTGATGCACATACCCTGTGTGAAGCACTTGCTGTTATAATAATCTCTGCACCTTAGGTATCCGAGTGCTATGTTTACAGCGAATTATGTTACCCACTGATGGGTCAGGCGATAATAAGCTTGTGAACTAATGTTTTGCATATATAATGAGCACAGGTGTTCCTTATGTTGATATATATATAATGTGTATTCGATTGTTAAGCGTTTTAGTCTTAGGCCTTAGTTGCGCTGTCGGCTCGTGGGCGCTTGGCCTAAAGTAGCCTAAACATTGGCTGACGGTAGATTCTTTTACACGTGCAGTTAGCGCGCCAAACTTAGAAACTGCTGATGACAGTGAATTTGAAATATACAGTGTAGTACAGTTGTTTTAAGGCAAGAGTTGAGTTGTTGTTATTAAACTGTGTTTGAAGAAAGGAGAAACATTCAAAGAACTGTGTCAATTTAATTCTTAAACAGTTAGAAGACGTTGAGCAATTTATATGTAGAGATAAGGAAAGTTCTTGAGGTAGGTCACAACTAAGAAAGAAAAGAGTTGGTGACATATTTGGTGACAGCGGTGGGATTGAAACAACGTCATGAATTCGAAACAGCGGTGGGATTCGAACCCACGCCCCCGAAGAGACTGGTGAATACGCATTCAAATCATTGGTAAATCTACGACAACGAAAGCCTCAACGACACAGGTATAAAAGTTTGTTGTTATCAAACAAAGAACAATCCACAATACTTCAAACACAAAAGAAAACTCGTGTTTTCCAGAAAGGACAGCACTGAAGTAAAGAAGTAAGATGGAGAAATTAAGTGTCAAGAAACAAGCAGAACTGAAGAAGATGTCTTCTGAAAGCATAAAACAGCGCTTGTTGAAGGCTGGTTTTGAAGAAGAGAAACTGGAAGATATGTCACGTGAGGACATGCTAGAAGCGCTAGCTGAAGTCTGGCTTAAAGAAGAAGCAGAAGAAGAAGAAGGTGCTGTCGGCGGTGTTGTGGAAAAGGTTATTGAAAAACCGCCTGGACTTATGTCTATGGAGATGATGATGCAGTGGATGATGATGAAAGAAAGAAAGAGAGGAGAAACGAAGAGAAGAAGCAGAGCGTGTCAGGCAAGAAGAGAAAGAAAGCATGGAGAAGGCGGAAGAGGAAAGACAAGAACGTTTAAAGTTGGAAAAAACAAATGTGATCTCGATTTTGACTGTCGAAGTGCTTACTGGACTTGTCCTGTTAAGCAAACTGATCAATGGAAAACTGCTTTTGTTACTCATAATGGACTGTACGAGTTTACTCGTGTTCCTTTCTGGGATGATCAACTCAGGAAGAACATTTGTTAAAGCAATTAATATGGTTTTACAGCCTATAAATGACTTTGCTGAGCCCTATGTCGATGACATTGCTGTGCATTCAGATGATTGGAAGATTCATTTACAGCATTTAGATGCGTATTTAATGCAAATGAAACTGCATAACATTACTCTGAACTTAAAGAAATGTATCTTTGGTAAGAGTGAGGTAAAGTTCATCGGTCATGTGGTTGGTTCTGGAACGATTCAAATGAATCCAGATAGAATTGAAAGTTTAATTAATTTGAAACCTCCAGAAACGAAGAAACAAGTTAAGCAATTGCTGGGATTTTTTGGTTACTATCGACAGTTTATCAAAGATTTCGCACAGATTGCGAAGCCTCTATCTGATTTGACAAGCAAACATGTTCCAGATAAGATTGATTGGACTGATAGACATCAACAGGCATTTAATTTACTTAAAGATGCCGTACGCTCTAAAGTTGTTTTATATGTTTTTGATGTTGGAAAACCTTTTAATTTGTACTGTGATAGCAGTGATTTTGCAGTAGGAGCAGTTTTAACGCAGATGGATGATAAGGGAATAGAGCGCCCTGTGTCATTTATAAGTCAGAAATTGACTGACACTCAGAAGAGATGGGCAACTGTAGAGAAAGAAGCCTATGCTATTGTTTGGGCTCTAAATAAGTTGAAAGAGATAATAATTGGATCTAAAGTTCACATCTTTACCGATCACAATCCTTTAACTTATCTGACTGAATCTATGTCTAAGTCTGCTAAACTGGTGCGTTGGGCTTTAGCACTGCAAACTTTTGATGTAGAGGTTAATTATAAGAAAGGACGATTAAATGTTGTAGCAGATTGTTTATCTAGATTATGAGATTGTTTATTTTACTGTATTATATAGTATTAAGTTTATTGCATAATTTAGATGATTTTGCAAATTTTTTAATTTAATTTGCTCAATCCAAAGAAAGGGAAGGAGGTAATGTGAACTAATGTTTTGCATATATAATGAGCACAGGTGTTCCTTATGTTGATATATATATAATGTGTATTCGATTGTTAAGCGTTTTAGTCTTAGGCCTTAGTTGCGCTGTCGGCTCGTGGGCGCTTGGCCTAAAGTAGCCTAAACATTGGCTGACGGTAGATTCTTTTACACGTGCAGTTAGCGCGCCAAACTTAGAAACTGCTGATGACAGTGAATTTGAAATATACAGTGTAGTACAGTTGTTTTAAGGCAAGAGTTGAGTTGTTGTTATTAAACTGTGTTTGAAGAAAGGAGAAACATTCAAAGAACTGTGTCAATTTAATTCTTAAACAGTTAGAAGACGTTGAGCAATTTATATGTAGAGATAAGGAAAGTTCTTGAGGTAGGTCACAACTAAGAAAGAAAAGAGTTGGTGACAAAGCTCATCTGAATTTCTCATCACTGCCATAAATTATGCATGGCAGTGATAAAAATTCCTCACTTATATCCAGCTGGCATTAGTATTTATGTAAACAATAATTGTGAAATATGTATTCAGATATTTCAGTTTTTGCAGTTTGTACATTTCTTCATATAAACGAACTGAACAGAACTAGCATTTATCTTCTTATATATACATGTACATATATATATATATATATGTTTATATATGTGTGTATATATCTAAAAATATATATTTGTATATAATATAATTATATGGTGAAATGTATGTTCAACCTCTGGACAGAAGTGAAATGCACGAGGAATATGTACGAGATCTAAGATTGAGTGAATTCTGTATCCAGGTTTATGACTTCTTTTATGGTGCTGTTTAAAGGATTAAAATTGCTGTTAAAATAGACATTTTATTACAGTAATGACTACAATTACTATAGCTGAGAGTCCTTCAGGTGCATGCAGTTCTGGAAGTAACTTGCATAAATTGAGGCGTATGCTAATGAAAGGTGATAATTATTTTCTGACGAATTTACTTAGTGAGCCCAGTTGTGGAACACTTAACCAGTGGAAGGGGGGACTTCATCAGTAAGAGGGGACTTTCCCAGCAGGACGTGTGAGTTGTCACGTTCTTTTGCCTTTAGTCCTGATTAAAGGATACTTACTGGCTATTGATTATTAGACCAACGGTGGTCACCTCACTCCTTTGCATATAAATAGACCAGAGAGAAATCTTATATATATATATATATATATATATATATATATATATATATATATATATATATACACATACATACTAGGGTGGCTCAGAAAACAAAATTTATAATTTTTTTTAACTCTCACCCTCTCAGAATGTTCCAAATAAATAAATAAAATTTCCTGTAAAGTTTTTTATTTTTAGGATGATGTTTAGGGGTGCCTCATGGCAAGTGTAGTTTTACATAGGAATAGCCTGTTCGTACAATGCCGCAAATTAGTGTTAGTGGTGAAGTCCAAAAAGTAAACAAATTATATTCATTGTCTAACAATATCTACTGTCTAGCAGTGCATACATTATTAATTAATCAAGAGCATTAACACTGCATGTGTATTCAACGGCTAAATAAAGGATTAATAAAAACACAAAAACAGATAATACAAAGACTTTCTACCGTTAAACGCTAATGTCTAGCATTTAAGTCCAGCCACAACTGTGGATTTCCTAGAGTTTTGGAACAATTTTCTATGCTCAGCATGCAATCATTTGAAGGAGAAACTGTTTCTGTTCTTCATCAGATCGGCATAAAACTCCTGAATCAGAATTTCTACCATGTTGCTTACGACATTCAGTGCCTTGACATGCTTCAGCACTGTTTTTAATTCAGAATTAGGACCGAGCTGAAGATAGTCTACGGGTAAACTCAATGCTGTGAAGAATTGAATAGACTGCTGAGAGCCTGCTTAGATTAGTTTTCTGTTTTGCTGAAGGACTACCCGTCATGGCGAATCAATTTGATGGACTGTTGTTTCCAAAAGGCAGACTCTTCATTATATTCACCATTCATCGTTTCTCTTCAAGAGTGACAGACGGATCAAACGTTGTGAGATATTTCATTTTCTCTTTCAGATTCCATAGGTGCTCAATTATTTCTGCTATGCACCATTAGATAAGACCTTATTCATGGCAGAGTGCTCCTGCAACTTTTCCAGGAACAATAGGTCATTATTCGGAGCCACATTTGGCATCGAAGCTGCAAACCATGCTTGGATGTAGGCCTGTCCTCCTGCATTGGGCAAAGTAGAGAAGCTGACATAGACCATGTTCTTGTTTGGCTCCCACCACATGCCTGGATGCGACCAAACATGAAGATTTTGAATCCGTATAATAAGAGTCTCATCTCTCTTGCTCAATGAAGTCCAGCTGGAGCACGGAAATGAATTCCATTCGGAGGGATCTCTCCCAGAATTAATGATGATCTGAATGGGCAGTTCCTGGTAATCTTCTTGTGGCTGAGTTTCTTGAAGTCATTGTTCGAACGAAGTTCAAAACTTCAGGTCCTTTGCCTAATGTGATCTTTCTCGTGACTTCAATATCCTCTAAACCTGCATGGAAAGCAGCATGAACAGTATCAGCCCAGGAGGATTGGAAACATTTGAACATACGTATATCTGGTCCAGAAGAAGGAGCTAATGTCAATGAACAGACATTCAAGAATATGATGCCGACAGGCAAAGATAGCAGACGTTTGTCCAACTTCTCCACCAGAATTATAGTGCATGTATACTGTGTTCGACGATGTGGTGTCGAAAGCCATGCCACAGATGCCTGACCTCATACCTGAATCTTCGATAGCTGCGACTACTACAGCGACTGTTATTTCTCCTATACCATCTGTTAGGTTATGGAACTTCAAGCAGCTGATCAATGCCTACTTAGATATCAATGCAGGCAGATGACTGACTTTAGCTCTCCCGGTCATGCATGGAAGAAGTTTGCATCTCTCTACTGAGTCTACTCTAACTACAACCATGATGAGGCACCTCTAAACATATTCAGAATCAACTGAAACTTGGTCATAATTTTTTATAAATTATTTGGAACAGAATGAGGGGGTGAGTGCAGCAACTTTTAAGAATTTTTCTTGGCACCATTGCCGATGAACCACCCTAATACATACATACATATATAAATATATATATCTATGCTATTTTATTGGCCATCTCTGCACTTTGCCTGTCCTGTGGGGTTCCTAGTGGCTTTGTCCACCTCTGCCTCTGGGTATATACTGTCTGAAAACTAATGTCTAACTGATTTTTGTTTACCGTTATGTCTAGAATTTTTCCTAGACATATTATGTGGTCAGTGGGGATAAAATAATGGCTCTTTGGTCATTGTGATCTCCTGGTATTTTGTGATATCCTAATTGAAGCCTTGAAAGAGTCCTTTGGCGTTTCTGGTACACCTCTTTAATCCTACTTACTACTCTCTGGTCATCATTCGTCACTGTTATCCCACAAATTTCGGTCTTACGGCTTCTGCTGATTGTTCTGTATGCCCTCTGCACTCAGCCATTGCCTTATGTCATGGCACAATTATCTACCTTTATGCCGACGACACCCAACTGTGTTGTGCATCTCTGGCTAAATGAGGTCACAGATGCTACTCAACAGACCTCCCAGCAGACTCACCTCCATGGATGACATGTTATAAAGTCTGTCTTTGGCTCTTTGCCCCTCAAACTCAACCCTGACTTCTCTAAGTTCACCTGGTGTGACCATTCCTCTTAGCTCCTACAATGCACTGAACTCTCACTGTCTACTTCCTCCTCTCTAGTCTCCCAATTCTTCTCTGTTTCGTATCTTGTTTTCATGATTGACTCAACACTTTCTCTAAGACCCCAGATAGCTGCAACTCCGCGTTCAACTCTGAATGCTCCAACAGCTTCACTGGACTCTAGTTCCGAAAACGTTGTTACACAAAGACTTTTGCAACTTTGTGCCTAACTGAGTGCACACTGATTCCTCGAACTAACATATTGCACCAGGCTGCAAGAGTGTGTTTTGGACTCACTGAGTCCATTTTACATATGGTTTTCGTTCTCTATGCTGGCTTCCTGCTTCTCAGCATATCATCTTCAAGCTGGAACTCTTCATGCGCAAATCATACAACTACAAGTCATCTGCCATCTTACTTAATCATCCATAATAACACCCAGTTCTTGGATCTGTTAAAGGCCGTTCCTCTTTTCGATCAGCATCTGCAGGAAGGTATGTTGGTCCTGGTACGTCTTGCTTTTGGACGATATTCACTTATACAGTGGCTGGTGCCTCCATCTGGAACCTTCTACCACCTCATGTTCACAACTTTGTTTTCGAGACTATATCTGTAGCTCTAAAGTGAAACTTACCACTTCCAGTGTGTTTATGATTATTTAATATTTCCTTTTGCCCCAGCTTCAATGTGCATGCACTTCTGAACTTTCTAAATAAGTAAGCATATCCTTTATTGCACCAATTGCGAACCGCATTTTGATTTACATTCTGCAATGGCCTATAATCTCAAATGTTACATTTTAATTTCTATTGTTTTTCAAACTGTGCAGTGTTTTGGTCAAGAGTAAAGCATCCTAAGGATGCCATTATCAAATTACAATTGTATTACAATTGTATTGTATGGTAATAAGAGATAGTCAGTGTAGGATGGTCATTGGTCGAATGTGGTTATTGTGGCTTTTGGTGGTAATCAGAGTGCTTACATATTGCCCTAATTACAATTAAATAGGTAGTGGCCATCCAGCTCTAGCTCTGTACTTTTGCACCGTTTCTACCAAAGTGGTAACTGATAGTCCTTCAGTTCCCTCTTCCTCCTCTCTCCTCTTCTTCTTCCTCCTCCTCCTCGTCCTTCTCTTTATCCTCCAATTCCTCCTTCTCCCTCCTCTTCCTATTACACATTCTCCTCTTACTCGCCTCCTTGTTGCTTCCTCTTCCTTCTGCACTTCGTTTTTCCGGTCATTGTCCTTCTCCTTCTCCTCGTCCTCATTCTTCTGCTCCTCCTCATACTCACTCCTTGCCCTGGTTCTCCTCCATGACCTTGTCTGTTGGTTCCTCCTCCTCCTCCTGCTCTTCCTCCTCCTCCTCCTCCTCTCCTCCTCTTCCTCCTCCTCCTTCTCCTCCTCTTCCTCCTCCTCCTCCTCTTCCTCCTCCTCCTCTTCATCCTCCTCCTCTCGTCCTCCTCCTCCTCTTCCTCCTCTTCTTCCTCCTCCTGTCTCCTGCTCATCCTGCTCCTCTTCGTCCTGCTCCTCCTCTTCGTCCTCCTCCTCATCCTCCTACTGCTCGTCATCGCCGTTGTCATCGTCATTCTGCTCTGGTTTCTTCCCTTGTTAGCGGGCGATGTTTACACTGGCTATCCACTGACTGATGTAAGAGGCTTATGGTTGAAGACCCACTGGATGATCTAATTGCCTCGGACACGGGCTTCCAACTAAAGTCCCTATCTCTGGCTCTGTCTGTCTCTCGCATTCGGTCTCTCGCTGAGTCCCTGTATCTGTCTTTCAGACTCTTTCTATGTCTATCTGTCTCTCTCCTGTCCAACGTTCAGCGCTAATCAATTATAGATGACCGTTTGTGAAGCCTTAGGTCTTGCTGATGCTCCGAAAGAGCGGTTTCCCTGTATAAATGCCTAGTCAGATGATTCACGATTCCGGACGTAGAAAAACTTCACTTCCCTTTGCAACCAAGAGACGTTTCTTTTGGACAACAGTGTTATTCATATCCAGTTCATTCTTATTCTTATGTGGGGCTCCTGAGCTGCCATGGCTACTTTCTGTATCTCTCTGTATGTCTATCTGTCTGTCCTAGTCTGTCTGTTGGCATATGTGCCTATTTTTATGTCTTTGCACTTACCTTTCTGTGTGTTGTCTGCATGTCTGTCTCTCTGGATGTATGGCTAGAGCTGTCTGTGTTTGTCAGCCTGTATGGGTGTGTGAAAGTCTGTCTAGTTCTGTTTCTGCACATTGTATTACTGTAGGCCTCTGCAAACTGCTTCGTTAATGAATGAACAATTACTATGCAATACCCACCATATTATTATCGATTTATCATTAGCCTATGATGTATAAGAATCATTATGATACTTTCGTGCTTTGATGTCTAGTCCGTCAAAGTATCTAGTGAGGCGTCAACCGCCAGAGGCCAGCAGCCTAGCTTTGGATATAAATAGATGCCATGGAGCGCCGTCTCCTTCCAGATAAAAGGAAGTCATTCCAATGCAGCCTCCTCCGTTCATTGATTGCTAGTTTTTTCCTTGGATGGGTATGTGGCAGACAATGTGCGCTTGCTACTCTTGTCTAGACAACGTCACTGCTGTCGATTGGTTTCATAGACCGGTTCGGCATGCTGCTTTGTACTGTAGTCGTTAATTTATGTGGAGCCAGATACAGAACAACTTGATATCCGGTACTCAGAGATGCCAATCAATCAATCAAGCAATCAATTAGTCAATCAATTAGTCAATCAATTAGTCAATCAATTAGTCAATCAATTAGTCAATCAATTAGTCAATCAATTAGTCAATCAATTAGTCAATCAATCAGTCAATCAATCAATGGATCAGGCAATCAATCAGTCAGTAAGTTAATCAGTCAATCAATAAATCAGTCAATCAATAAATCAGTCAGTCAATCAATCAATAAAGCAATCAATCAGTCAGTCAATAAATAAATAAATAAATCAATCAATCAATCAATGCAAAGTATAGTGTTAACTTGTTAAAATACCCCAGAGCAGCTTGCTACTTAGACCTGAAAAAGGCTGAATGACAATGAAGAATTTCACCGACAGAACTGAACTGGACAGCGAATTGCTAAGCTTTGGACAGGCCATCAAGAAAGCCCAAGGGCCCAACACTGTTCATCATCATTCGGAGCAACAACAGCAGCAGCAGCAGAATCGTTTCCTGACACCAGTGATTTGGCAGTGGTGGTTGTGAATGAATGATCGATATTCTTCTGGGTCATCTGTCAAGTCTGTTGCTTTCTCTTACTGAGTCTGTCACTTGTTGTGTCATCATTTGTCTGTCTAACGTAGTAAGATATCTAGGGCCTGTTTGGTGATACTTAACCCTACTGCATTTATCATCATCATCATCATCATCATCATCATCATCATCATCATCATCATTGCTTTTTATTGCGCTGCAAGTCTGGAGGTTAAACAGAGGGCCCTGTGACTGTGGTTGTAATTGTGCTTCAGCCAAAAGATCTTTCAACCAAGAACCATGTGAAGAGCTTTAAAGGGGCTGAAACAAGTGAACTCATGTCTTCCACTGTTAAGTTCTGATTCTGTTGTAACGTATGATGATGGTTTGAGAAACGAGTGTGAGTCAGTGGGAATTCAGGTGGGCCACGGCCTTGATCGGGTTAATTAATGAGGCTTCTGGATCTGCCTTTGCACATTCGTTATTTTTTTAAGGAACTCTGATAAAGGAGCATGGCCAGAGTGGGCCCCTGGATCCTCTGGTGTGCGGTGTCTAGTGTGACTCATTGGTTGCGTATCTGTGGTGATGCATGCCATGGAAATAGGTTGTGTATTTTTATGTGGTATGTATATGCAGCACCTTTCAGAAACCTACCACAGATCCTAGGAATCAAAATCATTATCTCGAGATTTCTACAGTGCCCAGACCGCTGAGTTGCGGGAACCAGCCTATTGGCAGGTGCTCAGTCAAAACAAAATTGATAGGCATGTTTAAGGTCAAAATCGGTTCCAGATCAAGAGCCAAAGGGTCAGGCAGGACAGACGGCTGTGGTGGATGGTATTTAGAATTGGAGTGGAGAGAGAAAGTGAGGGGAAGAGGAGGAATTCAGATAGGGTTTGTGGAAAATGAGTATTTTCAGTTTTGAGTGAGAGACCTGTGTAGATATTGCAAAGGATGAAGTTTTGCTGAGTCCATAGGATAGATCAGATAATTATTGTCGTTATTCTGGCGGGAGTTTATTTTATAGGGTGGAACAGCTATGGAGAGATTTCCTAATTTTAGTGAGGAGGTGACAGAAGGGTGGAATAGGGTAGAGCGGAAGAGGAGTGGGTTGAGTAGGGTGGTTGGATTGTAAATGACAATGGTAGCAGAGCTGGGAGGATTGGAGTGTGTTGTAGGTAAAGTTTACTCTATTCACTCAAGTATTTTAAGTGAGTGGAATGATTTAAGCACAGGAGTGATGTGGTGGCGTTTGGCGTTTTTAGTGACCGCACTATAGCTAAGCATTTTGGGTATCTTGAAAGCAGTGTATGTGGGTGTTGTCTGTATTCAGGAATAGTGAATTGCAGTGGTCTAGTTTAACATGGACTATGGATGTAGGGATATTGGGGCGGTTTTGAGGTCAAATGTGGGGTCAGATTCTTCGAGGTCAAATGTGGGGTCAGATTCTTCGAAAGTCAGAGACATACAAGAGGCAAGATTGCGAAAAATGGGTGAGATGATGAGGGGAGCTGATGTTTGTGTTGAAGATCACACCTTCAGGAGTTGGACACGGGAGAATTAGAAATGAATGTGTGGGTGGATGCAGAGACTAGGTTGAGGGAAATGAAAGATCAGGAATCTCATAAAGTTATGAGAACTTGTACTGTATTAGCACGCAATAGTGTTTGTTGTGAACACATTAATTGCCCGAATGTATATCAGGCTTAACTTGGAAGAGAATCTGTGGGGTCTAAACTGACTCAGGATGGTAAGGGGGAGGGGGAATATTGACGTCTAGCTGATCTGCATAAGCAGTGAAGTACCTAAGCATGGAATTACCTTAAATTAAACTCCAGTCTGACGTTGCCTACTGCGGCTGCAGCGCTGCTACTCCTAGTCATCCTAGCAGCTGCCCCAGTGTAAGAGTAGCTTTACTAGGTGAGTATCAGGGTTCGAGGAATGGGGAAGGGGAAGGGTTGAGACCTGATGCGGAGACAGGCGGTCTATCCAACCTGAGATGTGACAGATGCCACCAGGTGAAGCTATAGATGAGTCGACAGTTCTCTGATGCTTATTTGGGCTTCAGTTTACGTCATGTCAGTCATTCGTATTCCTCATCATGGTCTCGTATGACGCTATTTTGACCTGTTATTGTTAGGGTGGGAAGTTGGGGAATTAAGGCAGTATGGTGTGATGTCCTAATGGTGTTGTGTTGTTGTAACATTTGGTATCACATTGATATGACTGTCATTTCAAATATGATGTGAAATGCCCAACCAGTTACACTATGCAATTTACATTACAGAACAATGCGTAAATTAGTTGTGTAAATTGGTTGTTTTCCCATTATTAAACTCCAAAGAAATGTCATTATGTATATATATATATATATATATATATATAATTATATATATATTATATATAATTATATATATATATATGGGGACTTTGTGTTTATGTGTAAAATGTATACATGTGTCTTTGTTCAGGCCCCTAATAAACTATGGGAGTAAGTCTATACATAATTCTAAATTATAGACCTGTATAGATTGGCGTGTATGGATTAGTGCAAAGCATGCCATACATCATGGCATAGGCTGTTATTAGTATACTATAGTACCGTATTTGCATAGTCTTTATGGCGCTTGGAGACTGTCCGAGACCTGACCACGTCATGTCTACGGCGGCGGGTTTCAGCTTTGTCATTAATGTCCATTAGCAGAGAAGAATGGCTGTTCGTCCGTCCATGGCTGGGTTTAGCTTGTCTACGGACTCAATCAGTCCATGCAGTCTGTCTCTGCTGTGTAAATCGTTGCTGCTTTATGGATGGGCAGTCTAGCGACAGTTTGGGATGGGGGAGGGTTCCTGGGGGACTGTGTGTGTGGTTATCTGGCAAGTTATCATAAAATGACTCCAGACTACTGTCTTCTGTTTGTGGCGTTTTCAGCCCAGCTCTCATTGTGGGATTGTAATAAACTGTGGAACTATGGACGTTTTTGTAGTACCAGATTATTATAATTACTATTATTAGGAGCCTGTCCTGTTTAAAATGAACTTCATGGGATCAAAATTTAGAGGTTTTTGTAAGGACCGACTGTTATTGGCATTTGGCAACCTTAATCTTGAGGATGCTATTCATCTTGCACTTGGGAGGAATTTTATATATTTACAAAGAGCACAATTTTAGGACCTCCTCTTTGGATCTATTATGTCTAGTTAGAGGAACAACCCCTTAAGCTATAGCTCCAAGAGGCTACTATATTATGACTACAGAGTGTTAGCCTTCCCATTTGGGGGTGAGTGGCCAGTCCTGTCTGTTGCCATCTGATCTTCCCACCAACAGTATATGGCCAGGGTACTAGTTTGTAGGGGTGCAGATGGAGAATTACTCTTGTAATATCTTTCTGCCCTGGGTGGTGGGACTTAAACCTCAATGTGTGAGTTGACAGTCTATCATGCTAACCATTAGAGTGCCTAAACTATCGCCCTCTATTGTCTATGTCTCCAGGTAATTAATGTAGCGCCTTTTGAGAATCTCTGAATGGACTGCACACAGGGCTGTCCGTCTATCTGCTTGCTAATATGTTCTAATATGTGTGTATGCATTTATTTCTTTGAAGCACTTATACTGCACTTCCAAGGTCAGTAAATATAAATCTGAGGGAGTCATGCAAAAGCCACAGTAAAATGATGAGCCTTGACTAGCAATTTAAACAATGGTAGCAAATTAGCAAGTCTTTTGTGGTAGATGATTCCAACTATAAGCAGCACATCAGCTGAAAGCATGTGATCCTACAATTATCTTGAACCTAGGTTCTAGTGTCTAGCCGCAAACCGATATCAGAAGAATGCAACAGTCTTGAGGGCGATATGGTGCTGGCTTTGTATTATGATATGACATTAATGATTAAGATATGACGGAGGCTGGTATTCTGCTGGGTCGTAAAATAAGACATCCAGTCTTAATCTTAATATGCCATTCAACAGGAAGCAAGTCATGTTTATGAAGGCTATCATGTGCATTTGATGAAGAAGAATGACCTGCATAAACCTCAGAAAGAGAGCTTAGAGCCATCATCTGAAGCTTTTTGGATTTAAAAGGATATAATATAAAGCAGTGCATTGGGCGTAATCCATTAAGATCAGAAGACATCCAGAAGAGCTAAAGCTGAAACTTGAATTGATATATAGAGTTGAGAAAACAGAGTGCCATGATTGACTGTATCAAATGCAGAACTCAAATAAAGAGATTTGAGAAGTGATGCAATGTCAGAAACTTAGAATCCATTGAATGAAATAGGCCTATGTTGTGAAGTGTGGAAGTGATTGCAGTCTCAGTTGATTGACATTTACAGTAAGCAGATTGAAAACTTCCACAGGTTCAACACATGCAGAGATGATGCTAGATAACCTGCCTGAAGACGTACAAGAAATAAATGTTCAAGCAGTTTAGAGATGTTATTCGGATTGGAAATAAACCTGTAATTAGCCAGACTACTACTAGTTTTTTTATACAGGTTAATAGAGGTGTCATGAGAACAGTTTTAACACTTTAACGACGAGTGTGTACTAAAAGTGCTTGGGAAGCTAAATAACCAATGCAGCTTGTCATTAAAGTGCTAAAAGCTGAGGGAAAGCAGCCTTTGCAAAAGGAGAGATTAACCAGATAAGCAGTGAGAATGAAGAGCACATTTCAACAGGATTTAATTGTGGAAATTAGAATAAAGTCAAGTTTTAATTACTTATAAGAGGAACATTTCCATGGAGTCTTGCAACTTCCTGTACTGTAATTTAATACTGGAAGTATAATACAGAACTCTTCATCAATATATCAAACACCAGGAAACAGTTTAGTCATGTTTAGCACGGATCTGTGCTATGATATTGCAGTTTTAGATTAGAAATTTTAGCAGCCAAAAAATTGAAAACCGAGACTTGTAGACCCTAATATATAGCACATTTAATGTAGCTTACAATATGTGGAAAACTATTTTTATACAGAAGAAAAACCAAAAGCATCCCGCTTAGCAGTGTTTTGAAAAGCAGACACATATTTTGATGAGCAGCGCCACGTCATGTTGTGGGGATGCTGGATGTAAAGGAAATGCAGCAAAGATCAGATTGGGTCAAAAGATGGCAGGCAGCATGCCAAAGCCCCTGTGGGGTTCCGTGATCTCAGATGTGATCTATAGTATGATACCGACAGCAAAGATTAAGTCTTCTTTCGTCGAGCTGCACAGGTGTAGGGGAGGAATCTGTGTATCTAGTGCACATCACCTGGATCTAAATGTGGGGCGAGTCGAAAAATGTAAAAACGGAATGTTTACTCTGCAGTGTAGAGTTATTGTGTCGGTGATTGAGGTGGAGATTTCGTGGCGTTTGTTGATATCGTATAAAGGCATCACTCGCTGTGTCTTTGCTCTGCTACTTTTACTGGGTAATATCTTTGCGCAAACGAGGTTTGCTTAGGCTTTGTAACAAAAACAAGACAAGGCAGTCGACGGACCCGTTCTAATTCTTGGAGCGTGCTGTCTGCGATCGCAGGCGTGTTTGTTTTCATTTGAAGGTTTTTATCCGGTCTGCTATAGATGAACTGTCCACAGCTGTGTTTGCTGAGATTTTTCGCAACAACGTAACGTTTGTGTGTCGACCTGTATGGTGTGTAAGATTAGGGAGGGTGACCCAAACCAATGCACCCGAACCGACATTAAGCGACGAAGGGCCATAATATAGATGTTATAGTTGCCCTGAGGCTGTGTCGCCCCTTGCTCTGCTCGGTTGAGATCTTGTAATGACGTGCGGGTAAGGAGGAGGTCGTGGTCGGAAGGAGGACTATGCAAATGATGATCAGCGGGTGCTTAGACGCCATCACGCGTTGTCGCAACCCTGCAATTACTTCGTATTGACACAGGCAGCATTGAATGAATAAATGTTGTCCGAGTTGGAAATTGATGCGCACTGACTGGCTGGCCGGCTGGCTTGCTTGGTTGCTGCTTGTCTCTCTCTCTGGTTGTTCTGACTGGCTGGCTTACTGACTGTTATATGGACTGGCTGTCTTTCATTTTGGTTTCATTGCTAAATGGCATCTATGTTGATATGCTGATTGGCTTATTTACAGCCTGGTTTATTGGCATGTTGGTTAATTACTTACTGACTGGTTGGTGAGATGGCTGGCTTTTTGACTGGCCCACCGCCGTAGCTTCTTAAATTGTTTGATATAAGTATTAAAGATACAAGGTACTATACAAATACCTCATTCTATTCAACGCACCTGGACTATTGTATTTTTATCTTCAGGACTTTTGAGTGGTGCTTGAAGGGCATTATATATTCATTCATTCATTTATTATTCATTCAGTTCATTCATTCATTCATTCATTCATTCATTCATTCATTCATTCATTCATTCATTTCATTCATTCATTCATTCATTCATTCATTCATTCATTCATTCATTCATTCATTCATTCATTCATTCAAATGACATATAGCTCCCCTCCAAGATATATATGTATATGTTTTCTGACATTACATTAAATATTTATAGGTTTGCCAAAATTCAGATTACATCAGCTTCAGTCTATTCAGAACTGGGCCACTTGGCTAGTTGGTGACCAATACACAATTTACATTTCTAATATTTGAATATATATGTGAGAGATGCAGTCCATTGGCTCCCTATCGTGGACAGAATCAAATTCAGGATCCTTCTCCTTGGCCATTTTGCATAACATATGAGAGCTGTTCAAGCGGGCTTTAACCCAGTTGCTTTCATTTGACCGTATGTGGATATATGTTCTAGTACCAAGCGGCCGTAGGTCAACATAACACCATGTACTCACGTACGTTGGTCTATCCCTCTACAATAATCGTTCCATGAATATCTTGAGCTGTTGTTTTTGTTCTGCTCAAGTTACTTTTTCTAATTGTGTTACAATATCTGTTCAGGTACTTAGTCCACAATGTACGCAGCGCTTTTGAGGAAAATTTCTTAAAATGTGCATTACACAAATCCTGCTACATACACAGTTACACACAATGTATCTATGTATGTATGTATCTGAAAACTTACATAGCACGTTTTAAGAACCTCACAAAGATTGAACATCTACACTTGACATTGTTTGTAAAGCATCCTAGAGTAGCTTGCTACTGACGAAAAGGCAGCGTCCTCTGTGCTCAAAGGAGCAGCGCATTGTCTGCTACTATTGAATGAATAAATGAAAATACATTACAATACGATGCTACAGAAAATGTCATCAATACAATTACAATCTACTTACATACCTGCAATCTGATGAGCATGTAGCAAGTTTTGACATTGAAAGTGAGTTGTTGTATTGTATTGTATTGTATTGTATTTGAACACTTGTTATAGTTGTGTTGTGTCTGTTGGTGTTGTAGGTTTGAACCGAGACATCCGAATCTTCCGTGGAAATGTATCTGGCGTTGACTTTTTTCATCAGCCCCACATGGAGGACAGTTACTTTCTCATCGGAGCCAGGTATACTCACAGCATTCCTTTCCAATTTATCAACTATCCATGCCCCTGTCTGATTTGGGGGCATTTTGCCTCTGATTTGGTGTTGGTTAGGGTGGGGCTGCCTTTTGAGAGTCACAAGTATAAATGCCCTCGTAAAACTGAGAAACTAAATTCATTGGTTGTAAACTGAAATTTTATAAAAGATCAGTGAAACCAAAAAGGTCATCAAAACTGTGGGAACTTGAAAAACTGGTGGAAATAATTCTGATGACTGCAATGTTATAAAAGTTGAATTGTATTGTGGCCTTCTTTATTCCCCCCCGCCACTGCTTTGTAAACTTCTGGATCCTCCGGTGCCACTCAGTTTCTGTGAAGATAACTAAAACTGATTGTCTTCGGCTTTGGCTAAGAGTTCTCTAAGTTCTTCAGTTCCCAGTGACTGTTGGATGCGTGGATCCAACAGTTTAACGGCCGATAGCGTCAGTAAAACAATTTTTAAACAGTTCTCACCATTCGTATGGCGTGATGCAGGCACACTGTTGCTTTGCTCCCATCAGTTTTATACCATTGCACCCAATGACTAGGCAAGGGCTCTGGATATTTTCTTTTTTTGCAGAAATACGTTTATTGCCGTTTGAAGTAGTTTTTTTAGCCAGAGGGAAAGCGGTAAACATTTGGGTGAATTTTTGGAGTTGGTTTTCACAGAGGTGGAGCTTGATTGAGAAACACTGAATTGGATAAGTTGTGGAGGTATGGGTTACAGATGTTCAGGATTATGGGCTTTCTTGAATATATAATTTCTCTGTTAAATGGCGTCTCTTCTAGAGAAATTCAACAGAGGCTTTCCTGATCGGCGTAATGAAAGAATTCGAGGATCAAATGGAATGATTTCATATGCTTATGGAATGTAATACGGGTAAAGTTAGACCAAGACTCTCGTATGATAAAGTGCAACCTATTCCAGACAGTTAGACCGATCGCAGCGAAGCTTCTATGCTTCACCACAAAAGTTCGGCCGAAGGGAACAACCAGGTCACCCCCACCCTGTTCAGCAAAGAGAAGAAATCTACTTGTAGGCTTGGATGAAACCAGTACACACAACTCCCTGAGATAAGAATTCATAAGATGGAACAAAGCCTTAAGGCAATTACACGTATCATTAAGATCTTAAACTCAGTATATTTGTGTATCAATAAGCAGCGTTGGGCCTGCATCGTGGCATGATTGAACATTGCAGCCTACATCAGTGAGCAGCAGTCCGAGTTTCAAGCTCAGAGCGTAAGGATGATGAGGTCCCTCATGTTTCCGCATTGCAAAGTTGAGCCACTCAGACCAGGTTTCCGGACGAGACTTATAAATCTTCAGATGGGCAATTCAGTCCAACCGGAAACTGTTTCTGTCACTTAACATCCTGGGTCCTTCAGCAAAAGCAGCTTCTGCAATGCACACATTTTGCCCTAGTCCTGATCACACAAATATCGCGTAGCGGAGCAGTTACTGCAAACTGTTAAGGCAATAAAAAGTCGCATACATATGAACAGTGAAAGTGTCTGCCTCTCTGCCCTTAGTCAAACATCATTTTCAGTAGGCCGTGCTGTCGTCGTTGGAACAGGATGGTTCCGTAATTGGTCCATTTTCTTCTTTCACAGTTACACGGAACTTGAGTAATTGCCCAAGTAGTTTTTGGGTCGGGGGGGGGGGGGCGCTGCTCGGAGGAAAGACTTTATTGCAGCTCTGCTGGAGTTTGACAGCTGAGCTTTGACTCCGCTGAGCGCTACCTGACTAATTTGCTTTCCTAAATGGACTGAACAACCCTAGCAGAGCCTGTGAGAACGAGGCCATTCACTCTCCCAACCGTATGTGAAAAAGGTTGTAATGGAAAAGAAATCATAGATGGTTAAAATCACACTCTTAAACGTAATGTGGAAAACAGCAGACACTGTTATTATAGCCAGAATGCTTAATGTTTGTAGCATCATTTGTATGGTAATAAAGCACAATTACTGTCCCATTATTTCGAGACATACTGTGGCCTGTATTGAGATATTACTGTGGCCTTCTGAAGTAATTGGAAAAATCTGTCTGACAGCTGCAGGTGGCAGTGAATGACTTTGACATCAGACTATTTGTGTCTGGGAACATTCTAGCCACACTAATGTCTGTTAAGAGTATTATGATGACGTCATCTGCAACCCATACATATGGCTTTCACATTTAAGTACTAGTAAAATTTTTAATTTCTGCCTGAATTATATGTAAAATATCTGTTTTGTTAGAAATTAGGCACATGTACCAAAGGGTTTTAATACATGAGTGTTAATTACTATTGAGCAGATTTATAGTTTCTTGGAAGTCATCAGTTGAAATAATGGTTTTCCATGTGGGAGCATTATGATTGCATTTATGTATCTTCTGGGAAGAAGAAGAGCAGGCCCTTGAGTTGAGATTACTCCACTGGCAGCCATGGGCGGGAAGTTTTAGCAAATATATTTTGTTAGCCACATCATGTGGGTGGGTTAATACAATAGGATGCCATGCAATAGCAGGCAAGGAAATGCACTGCAATTGGATGCCATGTTTGATTTTATGATTTTTTTTGTATTTCAGAAATGTTATGTACAATATCAGTCTTTCAAATTTAACTGAAAATAAGGTCAGTATCAGTTCATTTTATCCTTGATTTGGCTAAATTCTCAGCATTTTTTCTGATTTACAAGCAGTAGACAGTTATGCCTTATATAGTAAGGCCTAATTTTCTTCTCACAGTCAGTGTAGGTGCTTAATTTTAAAACAATGTATATGGATAATTCCATATCCAACTGTAATCTCTGCAGCTTTGTAGGCTGAGACTGTCTTCTTGACAAAATTTTAATGTTTATGTATATATATGTAGGCACGAATGTATGTGTAGACGTATGTGTGTATGTGTAAATGTATGTCTGTATGTGTATATGATTGTGTGTGCATTTGTACATTTCTGTATGTGTGTATATGTGTGTACTTACACGTTTGTATGTATGTGTTTATGTGTGTGTGCATGTTTGTATATGACATGCGCTGATGTGAACAATAATATTATGTAGCTTTATTTTACGATAAAATATCCATAATGTTATGGTCAAATTAGTTTTTCGGTGCCGATCGATACAATACGTTGTACCCTATAATGTAAAATTGAACCGAAACGACGTTGCAACATAGTTAACTTTGTTACTAAAAGTGCATAGCTGCCAAAAACAAACTTAACAAAGTTTACTGTTAGGGTCTCATGCGCGTATTCTTCTGAAACATCAACAAACCAGTTTACGTCCACTCAGACGACTCGGAAATGACGTGTAAACTTATGAAGTGCTCGGCACCACACCCATCGATATATATTTAGTTCTAAATATAGATATCCCTTCACCTGAACATTAAATTGTATTCTAAGTTCACGATTTTTACATAATATTCGTATTTTGCATTGGGGCAAAAATACTTATGATACGCGTATTTTATTATGGGACTCAACGTACGGTCGCACCCTGACATGCGCTGTGTGAACAATAATTTATGTAGCTCCGTTACAATATATCCACTCAACTGTTATGGTCAAATTAGTTTTTCGGTTTGATCGATTAGCGTTGATGTGTTGGTCCATTAGTGCTGGTCTTTGGTCTGTGCATTTCATTTGTCGGCCATTATGGTCTCGTGAGGCGAATCGAGCCACGCAACCGGACAAATTCCACTCAGAGTCTCCCATTTCTGTCCAAGAATCGGCACCAAAGCATTCAATTTTTCCTTCCCTTTTTCCTTCCCTGCTTTATTCAGAATTTCAGATTTTTCATCTATTCTTTGCTGTGGCAGCAGTTCTTTTAGAAACTCATGCAGTTCTTAGCAGATAAAAGCAGTTTTAGCAGATGTGGTCAGGTCTTACAAAATGTAGGCAGTTTGTCAAATTTCATCAAATATAGGTAATTGTTGGCATATGCAAACAGGTCTTTGCAAATGCAAAGTATTCCTAGTAAATGCAAACAGTTCTTTTTGAAAATCAGGCAGTTCTTTGCAATTCTGAGCGGTTCTCAGCGAATGCCAGTACTTCTTAGCAGATAATAGGAGTTCTTAGCAATGCAAGCAGTTCTAAGCAAATGCAAGTGTTTCTTAGCAGATTATAGGAGTTCTTAGCAATGCAAGCAGTTCTAAGCAAATGCAAATGTATGTTTCTTAGCAGATGATAGGAGTTCTTAGCAATGCAAGCAGTTCTTAGCTATGCCAGCAATTCCTTGCAATGAAAGAAGTTCTTATAGTATATATTGGGCAGTTCTACATGTCATAGGAGTTCTTAGCAATGCAAGCAGTTCTAGGCATATTCAAATGTTTCTTAGCAGATGATAGGAGTTCTTAGCAATGCAAGCAGTTCTTAGCAATGCCAGCAATTCCTTGCAATGAAAGAAGTTCTTATAGTATATATTGGGCAGTTCTACATGTCATAGGAGTTCTTAGCAATGCAAGCAGTTCTAGGCATATTCAAATGTTTCTTAGCAGATGATAGGAGTTCTTAGCAATGCAAGCAGTTCCTTGCAATGAAAGAAGTTCTTATAATATATATTGGGCATTTCTACATGTAATAGCAGATGCAGGCAGTTCTTAGCAAATGGCTGGTGACTGTTCTTGCAACCGCTTTTGGGATGGCTGGAATCGATCAATGGCTGATCACCGACCATTATTTCAGAAGGCGGGTCTTTTGGGAAGAGCCAGACGTTTTTTCCAGTTTATGACAAAGGTTTTTCCAGTTTCATGAATGCAAAACGTTTATTCTCTGCCTTTATGACTGGGTTTAATGGCGTAGAAGATAAGATGTATTGGCGAATGTTATTTTGTTCGTTCCGGATGTTGGAGAACTAAACATAGATAGTATACATGGTTATTGATTCTGTTTTTTACTGAAGACTATATGGGCTTGGTAAAATTTTATAACTGAAGTCCAGAGGCCGCTTTTTATCTCGTGATGGCATTTTAACACATTTGCATTTATTTTGTCATTTTTATATTATTGGTGTTACTGTGATAATATTATGTGATAGTTTTGCTGAGCATGTATTAGTGGGATGGTCTTTGGGTAGTGTTCAGATGATATTACAAATTTAAATTAAAAATTGTATGATTGTTGTAGTTGTTATTGGTGTTTTTTACGATGGTGGTGGTGGCGGCGGTGGTTGTTGTGATGGTCGTGGTCGTGATAATGGTGATGGTGAAGATGAAAATGGTTAAACAGGCGGATCTTAGCAAAAGCTAAAGTGGAGGACCTCTTCTCAGTGTATAATGAAGACAGTGATGATGAAGATGGTGATAATGGTGGTGTTGATGTTGATGATGGTGATGGTGATGCTGAAGATAAGTGATGACTGTCATGATGAAGAAAGAAGATGCTAATGGTGTTGATGTTTTCTATTTACATAGCCATGGGTATGCAATAATCTTGCCACCACTTTCAATTTTTGTTTCCATTAAAAGCTGACTTTTCCTATTTGCTAAATTGACAGAATTGTTGTTGCCATGAGATCTCTCATTCCATTTCTCCAGCTGAGGCAAAAACTCTCTGAGCAGCTTATGAAAAGAGAAACCATTTTCCAGTGAATGAATCAGCGCTGGAAATGGTTTGCCTGATTCGTCCTGTCCTTCTGCCAGACTTTATTACAATTCAGAAAAACATCTACACCATAGCCTCCTTATAAAATTCCTTATTATAAGGCAGAGTTGGATGCAGTGCAGATCTTGTTGCACAGTGTGGTTCACCGTGTGTATCCCAAACTTAACTTGGTTTTACTGGCCCAGTTAACTACATTGGTTAGAGTGTAGGCTGCTTCCCATACTGCTCTGTGTTATGCAGATCGCAGTTTGTTGCCGATGCTGGCTTATTTCAGAGATTTAAATCTTGGGCTAGCATCGTTCGTACACGGGGACCTTAAATGTAGTAGTGCCTATTAAAACGGGCAGCAGTGGTGGTGAAGGATTTCACCCAATCAATTCATTGAAAATTGAGCAGTATTGAGGCCATACGGTCGCTATATAAAGTTTTTTACATTTGCAGTTTGTAGTGTGACCTCAATATAACCTTGTTATAGCAGGGTAGTTGATATGCCCCCAAAACTTTTTTAATTTCCCCACAGCTTTTTTAATTTATATAGTTGAAGCACTTACTGTGTGCGCAATCAGTCAATCTGAATCTGAGGCTTGGAAGTAAATCTGAGGGTGAGACATGGAGAATTATTATCAAATAGCATTGCAACGAGGTTCCAGTGTATTGCAAGCGCTTAGCTTCGTCGGCAAACGGTTCTTTATTTCATTGTGTGCAGGGTTTCCCCAGACCGATTTGTTTCTCCATTTTGGAGTGCAATTCACTTATTGCTCCTGGCACCAGATGCTGTTCAACGGAAACGAAAGCAGGCTCATGAATTTCGCTGTCAAATCAATGGAGATTGTGGCAGTCGTACTCAATGACAATCGTACAGACTGGTTTTTTTGTGCAAATGGCAATCATACGGAATGGCTCTCAAGTAGAATGAATGGCTGTCATACAGAATGACAATCATACCGATTTTTTTAACGAGTGACAGTCATACAGAATGGCAATCATTCAGAATGGCAATTGTATAGACTTTTTCGTACAACTGGGAATAGATTTTTGTGCAGAAAGGCATTCATATAGAATATTAATATTGTACAGAATGGCTTTTGTACAAAATGGCAATCGTAGAGAATGGCCATCGTACAGATTGGTTTTTGTATGGATGTAAATCCTACAGAAGGGTCATTGTACAGAAAGTAAATCACCGAGAGCCGCTGAAGGCTGAGCTGCTGTGTGCGACCGTGTGGACTCGGCCGAGCATGTGATGCCAAGCGAGTCGGTCAGACGCCGACGAATGTATTAGTGTGGTATGGTGGCCGATTGGTTAGAGCTCTCGGCCTGCAACGGGGAGAGTACGGGTTTGAACCTTGCCCGAGGAAGTTCCTATGTAGAGACCTTGAGAAAGTCACAATTCACTCACAATTGCTCTGTGCCATCGATGTTCTGTCATATGGTCGTGTGCACTTCGGAGCTTTGGTAGGAGTGCAGTATCAAATACAGTTGTATTGTTTTGTATAAAATGATAAATCAATAGACACTGTGGAGACCATTGATGAGCCATTGTTCAAGTGCTTTGAAATGTACATGTATATGAAGTTTAGTGGCTGCTTGAGTAAATGATGTGATGTTTGGTAGTGTATTATATTATATTCCAATGTTCTGTGCAAACTGCTTGGCATGTTCTTTTATGTTGCACTTTGTTTTATAGATTGTAATGTAGTTGTATAGATTGTACTGTAATATATACTCTATTGCAGTCTAACGTAAGTTGTATAGGCCTATTGTATTGTTGTCAAAGCTCTAATAGACATCAAATAGTAGGCCTATCTGATAAAATTGCACAGTCACTGTGGTCTGTAGCTGGACATTACTTTGGCTTTTGGAAGTGATTATATTAGACAAGTGAGTTTAAAGTGATTAGTCTTGAAGTCGGTTACAGTGAATGTGCTTCGACACCAGATACTTATGTGCAGGCATTTTTGCCACACTAGTAATCGCTCTTAGTTGACATTACTTGTGAGAGCGTTGGTTTAAGCTGTCCAGAGGACTTTGCGATATGAAGACAAAGGAGGCTTTGTGATGGGATAGAGGGAGTTGAGTGCATTACGTGGCTGACAACAGGAATTCAGTATTGGGTCAGCAGTGCTTGTTAGCCAAAGGATTATCGAGGTAATAAACGGATTACTAATGTAATCTAGTTTGACATGTTGAGTACCTGGCTGCTGCGGCCTGACTAATACTAACAGGACTTCATGGTATGAAGCCCACATTGTCATGTCTCGTGTCTTCTCATGGTTGCTCATGCCTTGTGGGTCATGGCTGTTGATTGATTGTCAAAAGTGCCAACCGACAACAACCTCTACTGGGATTGTCGTCTATTGACAGCAGAGTGAGAGGGAGTGATGGATATCTTTTGTTGACAGGTTGTCGTGTTGCAATTGTATGCTTGGAATGTTGCAATATTATCTCTTGCTTTTATTTTGTTCCTTGTGTTCAGATAAAAGTTGGATTCCTTAGGTCCTCTTCTGTCTGTCTCTGTCTCTCCGTCTGTCTCTGTCTGTCTGCATGTCTGTCTGTCTCTGTCTGTCTGTGTGTGTTTGTGTGTGTGTGGCTGTCTGCCTGTCTGTCTGTCTCTGTCTATGTGTGTGTGTGTGTGTGTGTGTGGCTGTCTGCCTGTCTGTCTGTGTGTGTGTCTGTCTGTGTGTGTGTCTGTCTGTCTGCATGTCTGTCTCTCTGTCTCTGTGTGTGGCTGTCTATCTGTCTGTCTGTGTGTGTGTCTGTCTGTCTCTCAGTGTGTGTGGGCGTCTATGATCGGCCGTGTGAAGTGGTTCATTGAGGTCATCTTGAAGAGTGTGCTATTTTAGAAATGGTTCTTCATGCCCCAGTGAACTTTACTGAGATCGCAGTGGGTACTGGGCGGTGCTGGACATTCTTTGAAAGGCCCGATCATCTCAATGCTTTTTAAGTTTTTATAGACCTGTTGGTCTGTAAAAGTATCTTGCCATAGGTCGTCTACATGTACACTGAACAAACAGGAACGTTTCAAAGGCGTCTAAAGACAGCAATTCTTCATCTGACTGATTGTGTGTGTAAAGTGCTTCGGACAATAGGTTCTTAAGAGGCGCCATGCAGTTGCTCTGTACTTACAACAAATAGTTACATCATGGATATGTACGTATTATGTGAATGTATGCATAGGTAGATATGTGTGTTTGAATGTATGTATACCGGTAGTTCTATGTCTGTCTATATGTGTGTATGTGTATATGTGTGTGTTTGTGTGTGTGTGTTTGTAAGTAGTGTAATGTAAGAAGACATTTATATAGCACTTTTCATTACCACCCAAAGTGCTGCTTAGACGGATATCTGACTGGTCTAAAGAAGTGTGAATTAAGATAAGCAGAAAATGTGTGTTGAGCTGAATCATTTGAAAGAGTAATAATAATAATAATAATAATAATAATAATAATAATAATAATAGTAATAGTAATAGTAATAGTAATAGTAATAGTAATAGTAATAGTAATTAATAGTAATAATAATAATAATAATAATAATAATAATAATAATAATAATAAAGATTTCGCAAACAAACCCAAAGGAACTTATATTTAAAGGTACCTGGTAGGTTGTTCCCAGAGGAAGGTCAAAGCGCAAACAGACCCATGAACTTCTAATGTATGTATGCGTAATTGTGCATACATGTGTGTGTGTATATATATGTATACATGTTTACCTGGTTATATTTATGTATGTATGTATATATATTATATATGCATGTGTGGATGTATGTTTGTATGTATGTGTATAAATAAAAACTTGAAAAAAATTGGTAATGTATAGAGTTGCCCATGTAAGTGTTGCATTTCAATGTTAAGTGGCCAGGCGTTCAGTTTGGGAGACCTCAGAGGAAGTAACTTTGAAGGCCAGACAGGTGTACATTAAGGGCGATGGGTGAGGAAGAACACTGTTTGCCATACACATCCCCATGAGGTCAAGGATCCCAGGGAGACGGCCTGCCCAAATCCGCCAGACATATTCATTATGCGGGTAGGCTAATGAAGGTTGCACTGGAGCCTCTCCTGCTAATGCTAATGGCCTGCATAGGGGCATACATTATACTCTTCCATACAGGTGCTCTTCTCAGATGGTCAGAAGTAAGTTACAATCAACAGTTTGAAGTCACTGGACGTATCGTCTGCGCCTGGGTCATAGTTGTTTATCTTGTCTACCTGTTGGTTGTTGAAGCCTTCAATCAACTCCATGGAGTGGACAACTATTGGTCAATCTCTAACCTAATGTTCAAATCAAAGGTTATGCAGAAAGTTGCCATGAAGCAGATTGTGTGCTACCTGATAGCGTGCAACCTGATGCTGAAGCTACAATCAGGCTTCTGAAAAGGCAACTCCACCGAGAGATCGTTATGTTATGACTCATCTTTGATTTCTAAGATGCTGTCCACTCCAGACACTTGACACTATATGCCCCTGTGAATAAACTGGTTCCCTCGGCTTCACATTTTTAGGTGCTGTAGAAATTTTGAGATTACGATTATGAAGCTGTGCTAGATGTGAGAACAGCATTTGACACTGCAGTCGTTATTCAAATTCCTCTTACTCAACTTAGAAAGTTGTATGATATAGTTTGTAAACCTGTCGAGTGGCTCACCTCATTCCTGGATACCCGGTAAACGAATGATGTTGGATATTTGCTAGGAAAACTTGATTTGAGCACCAGTTCCAGTTGGTGTGACACAGGCGTAACTGAATTTTCTTGAAAATTTTTTTTAAGGTCACACAAGCCTCATTTTACGCCCCCCACCCCGCGCCCCGTGCAAGATTGATGTATAATAGTTAAGTCACCACGAATACTTTTACAAAGCGATATTTAATAGTTACTTTTTTACTTTTTTCACTATTCGTGCCTGATTTCTTTCACAAAAAATTCTCAGAAGCCTAATTTTGCGCCCCCCCCTGCCCTGCGCCCTCTGACCCCCTCGTTACGCCACTGGTGACACAGGGCTGTATTTGGACCATTTCTGGGCATTCTGTATGCAGCCAATGTAACCCAGCGCTCATCTTCAATTTTGGAGCTCGGATTCTTCTATGTGCTGATGACGTCTAGCTGTACCTGACATGTTATCCGTCCAATGCACTTGCTTTTGTATCATAAGCACCGAATATCATTTGCTGAAGGGCTGGCATGGATGTCATCAAATTGGCTTGAACTGAATTCACCTGGCCCAAATCTTATTTATTTTTCTTCCAGTTAGATCTTGAATTTGATGATGAGCAACGTTACATGTATTCAACTGTAGTGTTATGACTATTTTTACCCTACTTTCAGTTTAAAAAAATAGTTGTAGTCTTATGTCGGTACCGTAGTGTAATCAGTAATTTTCAAATTTTTTGGCAAATATGCTCAGATATTATCCAGCCGTGGCAGCCCTAGAGCAGTTTAAAGGCACCATGGATGCCATGGAACCCAGTTGGGAGACACTGGGCTGTTGCAATAATGTCGTTGCTCGCCATAGATACATACTGCCAAACTATCATATACATGATACATCTTTAACTATGACAAAATCATGGCAAACGTGTAAAACTTCTCACATGTATCTATGAATATCACTGCATTGGCTCCCTGTGGAGGAAAGAATTAAATTCAAGATTGTTTTCGTGAGACAAGGTGCCATGGTCAGGGCGACCCCGGAATGCATCAAGGGGTTTTGTGTTGAAGTCTCCAGCACTGACGGTTGAGTAAGAAGAGGCTGATCAATTAAAGTGAAAGGGTCTCGAGACACGAATTGCTGCAGCGAGTGAGTGACGCATGCAATAAGGCGCGTCATCGAGTGATTGTGGGCACCTCTCCGTGTCTCACATTCCCATACTCCTGCACGTTCTATGGCTCACGTAAAGTAGCATATCGATTGGCTACAACATCAATAATGACGACGTCGAACATTGATTGCATTGGGAGAATAGAATCCGTGGAGTGGTAGGAGGCTGCTGCTGAAGCAGGGTGACTGTCTGATGGTTTGTTGTTGGTCAGTTCAATTGACGTCTCCTCCTCCTCCTCCGCCAGTCTACGTATATAAGACCTGTGTATACATGTAGAGAGGTCTAGAGCGGCTTATTGCATGCAATCAATCACTCGATGGCGCCCCTTATTGCATGCGTCACCGTTGATGCCACTCACTCCCGGCAGCCGCAGCAATTCGTGTCTCGAGACCCTTTCACTTTAATTGATCAGCCAGCTCCTCTCTTCTGACTCAACGGTCAAAGCACCAACCGCTGTTCAGTTGGTCCAACGCCGGATGATATCGCCACGGGCGGTCGCCGGTCGGTCGGTCGGGCGGTCATCGGTCGAGCGGTCGAGCGGTCGGTCACACGCGGCTTGAGGGACGTACTTGGATGATCCTCTATTGTCTGTCTTTCTGTTTGTTTACCTGTCTGTGTCGCTGTGTCAGTACATATGTCTGGCTGTCACTGTGTCTCTGCCAACGTCTTTGTCTGTGTGACTCGAGACTGCCTCTGCGCTTGTGAGTCAGCTTGTGTCTGTCCGTGTCTCTGTCTTTGTTTTCTCTGTATGTCTCCCTTGGTCCGTCTCTGTTTCTCCAAGTGTGTCTCTATGTTTGTGAATAACTGTCTGTGTCGTTTTCAGTGTGTATTTCATTGTTGGTATCTTTGTCTTACACTCTCTTCTCGGCTCCTTCTTTCCTCGGTCTGTCTGTCTGTCTCTGTTTGTCTGTCTGTCTGTCGGTCTCTGTTTCTCTGTCTGTTTGTCTGTCTCTGTTTCTCTCTGTGTTTGTCTGTCTCTGTGTGTCTGGGTTGAGTGGGTTTCACTGTGAAATATGATTTGATGTCATGTGCTGGTCTTTGATGTCTCTGATATACGTTGTTAAATGCTTCTGAACTCCACCGATGAAAGCCTGAAAGCACCAGCCTCTCTTCTCTATGTCAGCCATGATGTGTCATTGGTGTCATGGTGCAGTCTTGCCCAAAGCTGTCTCCTCTTCAACTAATTCATCCAAAACATCAGCTCCCAAGTCACTTTCCCAAGTCTCTTCCCATTGACAAATGGGAATCTTATAGAGTTTCCCATGCAAAGCCATAGGATGTTGACGATCTCTTGTAGTGGTTTGGATTGTGGAATGCAGTTTCGCTTGGGAGCAACTGTCGGTTGATCTCTTGTGCATTATGATAATGAAAGTGTAGAAGTTTCTAGATTAGATTAGAAACAGTCTACCAATCAGTCCTGGTATGTATGTATGTATGTAATGTGTCTATTTATGTAGCACCTTTTAAGAACCTCTCCAAGGCGCTAGAGCTGGGCTGTCTAACAGATCTAAGGCATGCAACTGAAACATGTTGAAACTGTTTTCGGTCTGTCTGATCTGCTCTGAGAATCGTTTCATTGTTTATCGATTCTTTTGTTTGACTTGTCTGTTGTTGTTTCCAGCGTGTATCGTGGTATTCGAGCCCTGAGGATGTCCAGATGTGTCTCTTCCGCCAGAAGACTCCGGTAAGTAACCGAATGGAAACCATTCCACTACCTCTTGCAACCTATACCATGTACACCAGAACCTCGATCCTTGGAATCCAGACGCAGTCACATGTAATAATTATGGCATTTCGTTCATGCCTGAAAGATGATGCCACTGCACTCTGGTACTACGCATGCAATCAATCTGGGGGGATGGCGCCCCTCCCAATTGAAAGGGCTGCCACCCCAGCTGCCCCCCAATCCCTGCACGAGTGATAAAGAATGTTATATAATTTCTGACTTATTTTATTTTTTATACAACTTCCTATACGGTATACCACTTCTTATACGGTGGGTGATCCAAAATCTAAAATACATAGTCTATGGCTATATACCCCGTCATTGATATCGCATTCATTCATTCATTCCGAGCATTTATATAGCGGGCGGTCAAGGAATCTACTCAGAGCGCTCAATATGTGCGTACACACGTTTTATTGCATGTGTTTAATGGCCTTTGGTTGTGCTTTTGAAAGTGAGAGTGAAATTTAATATTTCTGAGAAATTTAGAATAAAAACATCTTATTTGTCTTTGTAGTTTATCTATATAGTCAATTAGAGAGAATAGAATGGATTACTTTGTAACTCGTAACAAGCGTTCGTTTTTGCTGCTAACCACAAAACAGTAGAATACATCTATTCTAGGTTTGTGAAAATTGTGTGCCAATTATTATTTAGACATTTGATCATTAGACAACAACTTCTTTTCGCATTCTGATATTTGTAGCTTCGGTTCCGTCTCTGTTACACAAATTAAGAAAATATATTTGTAAATTCACTTACGACTACTATTTTCGGATTGTGACTTTACTTCGTTCTTAAGTTACTGAGTTAAGACACGTTAAGACATGTCAATGATGTGATTGCTGTCATGTCAATGATGTCATGACACTCCTGACCAGTGCCGGATTAAGGCATAAGCCAAATAAGCCATGGCTTAGGGCCCCACAAGCTTTTGGGGGCCCCCAAAATCCTGAGAAATTTAATTAAATTGTAGCAAATTCCTAATTTTCTATAACAATTATTTTAAATAATTTAGCGCTAGTAAGTTTCAGTTACTACACTGAATATTGACCCTAGTTGCAGATTCACACTCTCAGTCTGTACAGGGGCCCCTAGCGACCAAAGGTTCAAAGCGAAACTTTAATATTTCCCACTCTGTGTCGACCATATTGACACATTGTTGACACGGTGACCGGGTGCAAGCGGGTGAAAATTCTGAAATTACCTAAATTTAGTAGGCCTATAACGGAACATAATCATGGTCGTCCACAGGAATATTTTAGGGGTGGGGGCCAAAAATTGTTTCTAGGGCGTCAAAGTTGTGAATTGTTGGGACGGAGACTAACGAGGGTGCCGAAAGCAACCTAACACGTCACCTTCAGTACTCGCTCCCGCAATTAGGGGCTGGCGCGGATCCCAATATAGCCGCCAATGCTGTTGGAAGCATTTGACATGATATGGAGCCAGTTCTTAGCATTCTGGGATCCGTTTTCAGCTATTTCTGAACGTCTATTTCAAACACAAAACTGTTAAAAGTTTCAATGTTCTTATATATTTTAAATTTTTCAGGTTATCTTAACTAGTTTGGGTAAAAAATGAAACCATGGAAAAAATCATAGCCATTAATTTTTAAAAACCAAGATGATAAGTAATTTTTTAAATATTTGCAAAATCCGGGAGGGCACAAATGCTCCCTTCCCCCTCCGGACGCTGTTGTTTGAGGTTAGGGCCCCAGATGTCTTCGTCCGCCTCTTGGCTTAGGGCCCCCGGAAGTCTTAATCTGGCCCTGCTCCTGACTACTTTCAGTATTTTGTTCAATTGCTCAATTGCTCAATTATCGTGCGTACGGCTCGCGATGCCGATGCGCGCTTTAATTGCCAACGGTAGGCGTCGGTAGCCACCCCATAATTTTAAGCTGCCACCCCACTGTTCCCCCCATGAAAAAATAACTGGCTACGCCACTGCCTGGTAGCAAATCTGTAAGGAAACTTAGAAATAGCCGGGCACTTATGGTAAAGGTGCCATAAGTAACACATTTTTACATACTTCCATAGAAATCCTGTAGAACGTGGTTGAGGTCACAATTATAACCACTGCAATCCAATGACAGAATGCATTTTCACCCTCCTAACTTGCACTGGTGGTTTGTTACCATTAACTGACTATGACAGTGAAGGATGTAGGGCTGAGTGGGAGCAAGGCGGTATGGTTTTGGTATTCCTTTGATAGGCACCCATCCAAGTGCTAACCCTGCTCGATATTGCTTAATTCACTGCACCTGCCAGGAATAGTATCAACTAAACCAAACAGTGCTATACAAACTGTCATTATTACGTTACATTTGCAATGCAATGAGGTTGCATTAACAAAGGCTCGAAATCTGGATTAAATTTCTTGTTTGTGTGCTGGACTACACTAGATCAGAATTTGTGTTATTATGAAACATGTTATTGGGCTGGTCTGATATATCACTTCCAAAAGCTATCCAGTGAGCTAGAGATCAGAGAGAATTAATCATATCGACAGGCAGAGCCCATCGAAAGAAGATTGCCGCAGCCATCTAAACGTGGCCGACTGACTGGATAAAGATATTCTGCAAAGTTTGACCAAGTGATCCCATGTCAGGGATTAACAGGATTCACCTGAATTAGTTGGATTAGCTTTGGATCCCAGGGGTTTTGCCAGACAGGCTTTTGGTTTCATCTGGTTGGAGATGAGTATCTGGTTCCTGCTCACTTTGTACTGGTTGCTCTGTGTTTACTCGGTAACAGGTTTCCATAAAAAGGTGTCGAAAGATGTTTTGATGATCTGTGGAAAGTAGATGTGTTTTCATGCTTTGCCTGTGTTGCAGAATACATGCTGTGTTTACCAAACTCCTCCTATATTAAATACACATTTGTTCATAAGGATAAAATAACAAATGTTGTATTGGACAAATATATGTTATCAGGTATATTTATATGCTTTTTAATCAAATGTGTTTTCCACATCTGCAGAGCAGGGGGATGTAATAGGCATTTGCCCTTCTTAAAGTTGGTACGTTGAATGAACTAAATTTCCATAGTTGTTTTATTAATTATATTCCAGATTACACTGTAACCTTATACCCTGTAACTTCGAATCCTAGCCTAGATTCACAACTGTTAGTCTGGATAGTTTATGTTCAGATAATTACAGTTGTGAATGTTTTGAAGTTTTGCTGATAGTCCGACCAGGTGTGTGGAGCATGCCAAAATATTTTGTGCCATGGAGCAATTTACAGAACTAGATCTACAGTTTACTAATTCTAAAACAAGGCAAAGTCATGTCCTAGGGCTACATACTGAATGTAAACCACTAAATGTGGTTAACTTATGATGGCCGAATAACGTGCCAGTTGGTAGACTGTGATCAACACCAATGGCTTCCATAGTGGCATTATCACGCTAAGCATCAGTAGGTCAAAGGAAACCATATCATACAATTGCAAACCACTGGTGAAGTCCCATCAAAATCGAATAAGTCAGGAGATCATGGATGGGGCTTTAAGAAGTTGTAAAATGTGCTATATAAACAACACAGTCATACTTACCTGCATACGTACGGCAGGTAAGCAAGTTGGAACAATAGGTTGTGCTGAATTTGCATATGCTTCAGCTGGTGTGCAGAGGTCCATGCGTGTGTTGAGAAAGAGTAACCTGGGCGTGTGTCTAAAACATTTGCCTGTTGAAATGTTGAAGCAGGTCGAGGATTTGACAGATAGGAAGGGAGAGAATGTCTGTGAAGTAGCTAACCTGGGAATTGCTATCCATTCGGCATTGCTAGTATATGTGTCCTGTTGGCCTTGTGTACAAGAATAAGCACAGTTCAATCCATTTACACCAATGAGTCTTTGACCTCTGACCTGCTGTGGGCTAATTTACATTAATTAATAATTATTGAGTTTGTTGAGTTGTCATTAACATAACTTTTTTTGTGTGTAGTGTCTTTTTCCGGTCTATTATTCTGGATTGTATTCTGCATATCCGTCTGTCTTTCTGCCTGCCTTCTTCTGTCTTTCTTTGTGACTGTCTGTATTTTCCATCCGTCTGCCTCCCTGTATGTCTTTCTCTTTGTCCTTCTGTATATCTCTTGTTATTTTGTATGTGTTATCTTTTCACTCTATCTGTTTATTTGTCTCTGTGGAACTGTTTGATCTTCTGCTTGTTTCTAATGGCGGTTTTATTGTCTTAGTCAATTTATATGTTGCCTTCTACAAAGACGAAAACTTCACAGTGTTGCTCCCTCTATAAAGTAAGTAAGTTAATGCACCACAGTTTGTTTGACCAGGATGAGAGCCCTACAGAACAACTGAGCTGATGTTTGCACAATAATACACAGCATGGTTGATGTATGTCTTTGTGCTGTTGGATGTTTGTTTTTGTGTACTTGTGAGGCCTGATCAGCACTTTATCCACTTGTACTGTATCTGTACTTAACTGTTACTGTCCTGGCCCTGTCGGTTCCGTGTATCAGTTTCAAACCTCAGTTTCTTTGTTTTTGGTACCTTTCAGTTTGTTTTGTCCCCTATCATTTTAATCTAATCTGATCTTAGAACTTCTGTAGCACTGTCATAATAATGGCACAAGGCATCAGTTGATCAGTTGACCACTTCCTGCCTCAGTTTCTTTGCCTTATTGTCTTTACTTTTTCAGTGATGATCCAATTTATATTTATATTTTTTTCTTTGGTAGCTGGAATGTCAGAACTACATCAGAGTTATCGCCAAGACGTCCAGAAACGAATATCTTGTCTGTGGCACGAATTCATTTCGTCCAACTTGCCGAACTTACCGATCAACAAAGGTTAGAATCTTCTACACGGTGCTATATAAATGTTTTGAAAATAGAAACATTTGGTGAGGTGTCTGTTAAGTGACTGCCTCCAAACATCCATCCTCAGATCTTGCTGTAGGTAGGTCTGTAGGCTGAAGCATGCAGCCATAATTCGATTACCAAAAAACTGTTTGTAGGCTACATCCAGCCAGCAGCATGGAAGATAATTAAAGATTTCTGTTGCAAACTTGGCAATACATTTTAATACACTGACCTTACATTGTCAGAGGAAAGATCAGAGTGTGGGGGAAAGGACTGGCCATCCACCCTCACATGAAGAAATGAAGTCGCTGACTACTTGTACCCATGGCTGCCTCTCTGAGTTGCTCAAGGAACTGTCCTTCATCTTTTTCTTCTTTAGCACTGAGTACAATACACTGACCTTACCCTGTCAGAGGAAAGATCAGAGAGTGTGGGAAAGGACTGGCCAGTGGCCATCCACCGTCACATGAAGAAAACGAAGTCGCTGACTACTGGCCATCCAGATTAGCTGTCAGTTCAGCGAGAAGAGCAGAACAAGATTCCTAACTTAGCAAAACTTCACTTGATGCATCACGATTTGAATGCCAGATGCTGAGTGTAAAGGCAGGTGGATTACCACTAGGCCACCATCTGTCTGTTTGCTGTCAGGGTACGGTATGCTGAGTACCGAAAAAACAAAGGCATTTCGAAACAGATTAGCTGTCTCAGTTGAGCGAGAAGAGCAGAACAAGATTCCTAGAATCTTCGACCTTAGATCAACTTCCCATATCTCGTTGACATGGTAATCTCTGCAGTGTGGTAATAGGCAAATAATTTGATGTTCATCGACCCAGCTGTTGCTGGAAGCGACTGGTTTTCTCCAGACGCCGCCTGCAGCTCTTCTTCTGGTATATGCGACTGTTTGGATGGCATTCACACTCCTCCATATCCATTCTACCAGACAGCGAAATGATAGACCACAGCGGCTTATAACGTTTATTTAAACGACACATTCATATTGCAATGAGACCATAGACCAGAGCATGAACTCACATGCTTAATGCTTATATACCTCGACAATGAAAAGCCTGCAGTAGCTATACTCACATAACTACAGTACCTACTGACAAATCTGCAGTATCCTACTCCAAAATCTACAGTGCCTACTGTAAAACATACTAAAAAAGTTCAGATCCTACAAAAATCCTACATTGCATACTTGAAAATCTAAACTGTGTACTTAAAACCTACAGTGCTTATACTCAAAAGCCTGTTGTGGCTACTCACAGACCTATAGTGACTACAGTACCCAGTCAAAAAGCTGCAGTACTTATTCATAAGCGTACAGTATCTGCCAGTACTTGTACACCTGCAGTGCCTACTCACATACCTACAGAACACACATACCTACAGTATCTACTGGCACTCACAAGCCTAAAGTGTCCATTCACCTACAGTGCGTAATTAACTGCACTCACAAACCTACAGTACCTAGTACTACCTACTCAGATATGTAAAGTACCTATTGGTACTTGAAATCTACATGGCCTTCTTACCTATTCACAAACCTACATTGCCCACTCACATACCTACTATACCTACCAGTACTTGGAAACCTACATGTCATGCTCACATACTTACAATGCCCACTTGCATATGTATAGCTTTTACATACCTACCATAGGCTACCATACCTACCAGCACTCGCAAACCAAAGGTGCCTACTCACTTTACACACATACATGCAAATATGCCTACACTACATACAGCGGTGAGTGTACCTATTGAAAAACAGTGTCACACACAACTTTACACAAACAAGAACTTAGTTGCACACAAAGACACATTTGGATGTACAATGCTTTTGAGAGTTTCTTCAATGGTAGACATGCGCAGTTGTATGCCTGTTGCCTGCTCCTGGTGTTTGTTGAGTGGGCTCAGTCTTCCTTCTCATGGCCCGCAGCTATTCTTCGCTTCCACTTCGGAAATCCTTCTGGATTTCTGGTCAGTAGAAACAACTTTGATTTGGTCTGCCAGGAATGCATATCCCGCAGATTATGCCTGGCAGCTGAACAAGTAACGAGATTAGTTGTACAGCAGAACCATTTCAGTTGGCAATCCACTATCGAGTGCACCAGAAATAGAGAGAACGATTTGAAAAGGCACAACCCGAATACGTTGGCGTCAATCTGAAAAACCTGCAGAGCTAATTCGCTTTCCTCGTAATTTCTATGTACTAGATTATTGGTACATTGTCGATGGCTGAGCCTGCCGTTTCATATCCATTCAATGCCTTTAAATGATCTACAAGCAGTGAGGGGGCGATAGATGAATGGTTACATCTCTGGCGTGAAGAGTAGAACATCAAGTAGGAAGCAGGACGCTACCCTCTCAAAGGTCGACTCAACCTGTCTGTCAGTCGCTAGGTGGCGTTGGTAAAATGAGCAGTGGGACAGATGAGTGCCTTGCATGACTGCCATACAGTTAAATTCGACTTCTGTAATAACTTGTAATCATCCGTTCATACTATGACTTGTAATCATACTGCGTACTTGTCAGTTTGAATTAGTAAAGACCAATATTACTATGATATAAATCTAATATAAACTGGACACTTCTGTAGTGCCACGAACGTATGGCACAAAGCATACATGTACATCAGTGGTCATTTCTCAGCAAAACTGCATTCCAAAAATATGTTCAAATATATACCTACACAAATTTGAATGCCGACCATAATGGTTCAAGTTGCACTCAGTACTTTAGACTAATGTTTCAAAACTTTTTTATGACTAGATACATCTTATACTATAATTCTTAAAGTTTGTCCTTCCGTATGTATGTATGTATGTTTGCAATGCATCGCTGTCCGGCTAAAGGCTCCGAAACGGAACGGTTTAGCGAGTTGAAAAAATTTACAAAGCATTATTACGCAACGTCTAGGTCAACGCGACTATTTTCAGTTCGCAATTTTATTTAAACGCCGATATATGGCCATTTTAAATTTAACTTTTCAGCGAGCTTATTTCAATACCGCCCATAGTAAGGCCATTTGTTCACGTCACGCATGCTTAATAAGCAATCTTACGTCACACGGAGCATCTAGCAACCAATCAGAAGTCGCCACGGGCGAATTTCTAGGTCAGCGCAACCATTTACAGATTTGGTGACCTAATTACACTAAGCTCACATTTTTGCAACCACGGCCATTGCCGATTTTCTAGGTCAAAGCAACTCGAAACTTACTTTAGCTATTCGAATTTCTATCTCATCCCAATTACTTTCAGCTCATAATTTGCTTTCAATTCCGATTTATGGACATTATAAGCATGCCCATTTGTCCACGTCACTAAAATTAATATGCAATCTTAAATTACGTCACGCGACTAAATATGCAATCTTACGTCACGCTGGCCAACGGCAAATAATACGCCTATTATAATTTAGAAATAACCCGTGTAGTACGGGGAACAAAATAATACGCCTATTTCAGGTAGAGATAAACCGTAAAGAACGGGGAACAAAATAATAATATTGCCTATAATTATAAGGTAGAGATAACCCGTGCAGTACACGGGCAAAGCAACTATGTTCACCTCTAAATATCGTTTCCATTCAGATATATGGACATTTTTTAAATATTTTAAGCCCATCAGCAAATATAGTAAGTAAGTAGCCTTTATTTGCAGCCGTTAAAAATTACGCCTGGGGAAAACCCGGGCGAACGCCGGGTAAAAATTGCTAGTACACACATAAATCTGAACGCCTACTGTGACGATTGAAGTTGTATTTGCATGTCGTATTTACTTTTCTTTAATACAGAGACGTAGTTATACATACGACAAAGAAGAGATTGGAGTGGCCAGGTGTCCCTATGATCCAATGCACAACAGCACGGCCGTTTACGTCGGTAAGCAATGCATTTAGTCCAGAGCTCGAGGGTATGCGTACCCTAGAGTAGAATACGTTAAAATACGTACATACCTTTAAACAAATAGAATACGCGTATGGTACGTATCAATATAGCATTGCAGCAATTTACTACGCTGTATAGCCTACTGGGTTGTGATTGTTTGCTTAAATTAAATTGAACATTCTTATAATGAGCAATGACGTGGTTATCGTTTTTTTTTATTGTTTACGTACCCTAAAATAGGGTACGTTAAAAAACGTACGTACCTTTCAAAAATAGAATACGTATGGTACGTACCCTCGAGCTTTGATTTAGTCTCTCCTCTCGGTTGATGACCTCCGAGATTTTGCACATACAGTTCAACATATATGATCTATGTTTCGTTTAACAGACCTTGGATTCGAATCCAGGTTGTTGAGGTAAAAGTTGATGACTAGCCTTGTAAAAATCACTCACGTAAATAATTTTAAAATGTTTGCATGAAATTAGATGTCAATGGCACAGTTTATGTCATAGCATGCTGCGTTCACATTTTCAAGTAACGTATTTCCCTAGACATATTCTAGATCAACGGTTCCCATGTATCCTTAACAATATTAACAACCATGCACTTGTTGCCTGAGGCGCTATATAAATGTTCAAGAGCATTACGTGACATTACACTCTGGCATGTGACATGAGTTCATTAGAGTTCATGACGACCCAGAAACTGTATGTGCAACGTTGCAATTATGCTGACGAATGTTTTTCTGACACACATGATTGCAAACAGAGTCGTATTGTTATAATTAATTACTCATCTTCATTAGTGGTGTAATTAGGTTTAATTACTCTTTGTTTCAGAGATCAGATAAAAGCCGTTTATGCCCAATTCCATGCTGGTTTGGCCATAACGGTGCTAATTGGCACTGATATATTCTGACAAATGATGATATTAACTGAACTGTTGAGTCTGGCGGTTATAGCCTTCAAGAATAAGTTAACCCTCGGGCTACCAAGGGGGGGGTGGTTGCCACCCCCCCTAGGTTTTTTTCATCAAACTTTTTCCGTATGGAATAAAATTTGACCTTTTAGGTAGCTGTAGGGGGTTCATTTACACACGTTTGAGGTAAAATGTGAGATGATATCTCACACCGTTCAAAAGTTATACCCAATATACCCGAGGTACCAGGGGGGGTGGATACCACCCCCCTAGATTTTCGACTATATCTTATCCGTCATTTAATATTAAGAGACACAAATTATACCATTCTATAGAGGGAATGTGGGGCTACATTTCTATGGTCACTGAGTTGACCTGAGACAACCGGAAGTGCTCAAAATAAATTATAATACGCGTAATATGCGTGAAAAATGGCTGAATGGAAGCACTCCCCTTAGTTTTTTGTCTGTAGCGTATTCATTTGTCTTCCTGGAAGAGAAACAAAGATACCATTCTTTAGAGGGAATGAAGGGCTTCATTTGCATACCTACATCTTTGTCTTTTGAATACCGGAAGTGATCAAAATAAATAATAATACGCGTAATCTGTGTGAAAATGGCTGAATACAGCATTACAACGTAAACCGATATATATGTATGGATATATATGTATGGATGTACATTTATACTATATAAACATGTGTAGGGATGATTTTGTGTATCTTTTATACATAGATTAGTTTCAAAACACACATAATCTTATATTTGTTTATCCAAAAAGTACAAAATGTACGCAATAATATACAATATTGCTAATTAATGGGTTCCGTTGTTAAAAGTGATGTAATTTCGAGGTGCATTCACATAATGTACAACTAAATATACCATTCTGTGCAGAAATGAATGCTGAATCCAATGCTATATTACAAGTTATGATATGTAAAACCAAACACGAAATCCAGGGGGTGGTAACCACCTCCCCCCTTGGTAGCCAGTGTTACAAAAAAGCTTGGTAGCCCTAGGGTGAATGTGTATGGTAAGATGAGGTGAGGTAGGTAAGGTAAGTTAAAGGTAGGTAAAAGGTAAGGTGAGTTAAAGAGGTAAGGTAAGTTAAAGTAGGTAAGGTAAGTTAGTAGGTAAGGTAGAGTGAAGATAGGTAAGGTAAAGGATTAAGGTAAAGGGTGAGTTAAGGTAGGTAAGGTAAGGAGTTAAAGCAGTGTAAAAGGTAAGTTAAGGTAAGTTAAGGTAGGTAAGGTAAGTTAAGGTAAGGTAAGGTAAGTTAAGGTAGGTAAGGTAAGTTAAAGTAGGTAAGGTAAGTTAAAGTAGGTAAGGTAAGTTAAAGGTAGGTAAGGTAAGTTAAGGTAAGGTAAGGTAAGTTAAAGGTAAGGTAAGTTAAGGTAGGTAAGGTAAGTTAAAGGTAAGGTAAGGTAAGTTAAGGTAGGTAAGGTAAGTTAAGGTAAGGTAAGGTAAGTTAAGTTGGGTAAGTTAAAGGTAAGTTAAGGTAGGTAAGGTAAGTTAAGGTAAGTTAAGGTAAGTTAAGGTAAGTTAAGGTAAGGTAAGGTAAGTTAAGGTAGGTAAGGTAAGTTAAGGTAAGGTAAGTTAAGGTAAGTTAAGGTAAGGTAAGGTAAGTTAAGGTAAGGTAAGGTAAGTTAAAGGTAGGTAAGGTAAGTTAAGGTAGGTAAGGTAAGTTAAGGTAATTAAGGTAAGTTAAGGTAAGTTAAGGTAAGTTAAGGTAAGTTAAGGTAAGTTAAGGTAAGGTAAGGTAAGTTAGGTAGGTAAGGTTAAGGTAGGTAAGGTAAGTTAAGGTAAGTTAAGGTAAGTTAAGGTAAGGTAAGGTAAGTTAAGGTAGGTAAGGTAAGTTAAGGTAGGTTAAGGTAAGTTAAGGTAGGTAAAGTTAAAGGTAAGTTAAGGTAAGTTAAGGTAGGTAAGGTAAGTTAAGGTAGGTAAGGTAAGTTAAGGTAAGGTAAGGTAAGTTAAGGTAGGTAAGGTAAGTTAAGGTAGGTAAGGTAAAGTTAAAGTAAGGTAAGGTAAGTTAAGGTAGGTAAGGTAAGTTAAAGTGGAGGTAAGGTAAGTTAAAGTGGGTAAGGTAAGTTAAGGTAGGTAAGGTAAGTTAAAGTAGGTAAGGTAAGAGGTAAGTTAAGGTAGGTAAGGTAAGTTAAGGTAATTTAAGGTAAGGTAAGGTAAGTTAAGGTAGGTGGTAAAAAGGTAAGTTAAAGTAGGTAAAGGTAAGTTAAGGTAAGGTTAAGGTAAGTTAAGGTAAGTAAGGTAAGTTAAGGTAAGGTAAGGTAAGGAGTTTAAGGTAGGTAAGGTAAAGTAAGATAAAGATAAGGTAAGCAAAGGGAATTGATAATTTAATTCTCATATTTGCCTCTATCAACCTTATGTAATGTGGTATAATGTAAATCTCTTGAATTTCTCTGCACTACCACAAAAGTGCATCAGAGGGACCAGGTCATTCTCCAGCACTATGTCAAATCAAGTCTGCTAGAGCAGCTTTAGTGTCAGGTCAGAGGTAGGTAGGTAAGTTAAGGTGGGTAAGTTAAGGTAGGTAAGGGGTAAGGTAGGTAAGTTAAGGTGGGGTAAGGTAAGGTAGGTAAGTTAAGGTAGGTAAGTTAAGGTAGGTAAAGTTAAGGTGGGTAGGGTAAGGTAGTTAAGTTAAGGTAGGTAAGTTAAGGTAGTTAAGTTAAGGTAGTTAAGTTAAGGTAGGTAAGTTAAGGTAGGTAAGGTAAGGTGGGTAAGTTAAGGTAGGTAGGAGTAAGGTAGGTAAGGTAAGGTAGGTAAGTTAAGGTAGGTAAGGTAAGGTAGGTAAGGTAAAGGTAGTTAAGTTAAGGGTAGGTAAGTTAAAGGTAAGTTAAGTTAAGGTAGGTAAGTTAAGGTAGGTAAGGTAAGGTAGGTAAGTTAAAGGTAGGTAAAGGTAAGGTAGGTAAGTTAAGGTAGTTAAGTTAAGGTAGGTAAGTTAAGGTAGTTAAGTTAAGGTAGGTAAGTTAAGGTAGGTAAAGGTAGGGTGGGTAAGATTAAGGTAGGTAAGGTAAGGTAGGTAAGTTAAGGTAGGTAAGTTAAGGTAGGTAAGTTAAGGTGGGTAAGGTAAGGTAGTTAAGTTAAGGTAGGTAAGTTAAGGTAGTTAAGTTAAGGTAGGTAAGTTAAGGTAGGTAAGGTAAGGTAGGTAAGTTAAGGTAGGTAAGGTAAGGTAGGTAAGTAAAGGTAGGTAAGTTAAGGTAGGTAAGTTAAGGTAGTTAAGTTAAGGTAGGTAAGTTAAGGTAGTTAAGTTAAGGTAGGTAAGTTAAGGTAGGTAAGGTAAGGTAGGTAAGTTAAGGTAGTTAAGTTAAGGTAGGTAAGTTAAGGTAGGTAAGTTAAGGTAGGTAAGTTAAGGTAGGTAAGTTAAGGTAGGTAAGTTAAGGTAGGTAAGTTAAGGTGGGTAAGTTAAGGTAGTTAAGTTAAGGTAGGTAAGTTAAGGTAGGTAAGGTAAGGTAGGTAAGTTAAGGTAGGTAAGGTAAAGTAAGATAAAGATAAGGTAATCAAAGGGAATTGATAATTTAATTCTCATATTTGCCTCTATCAACCTTATGTGATGTAGTGTAATGTAGATCTCTTGAATTTCGCTGCACTACCACAAAAGTGCATCAGAGGGACCAGGTCATTCTCCAGCACTATGTCAAATCAAGTCTAGAGCAGCTTTAGTGTCAGGTCAGAATCTGAGAGAATAAAAGCCAGGGTAACAGCATGGTGTTAAGGTGGAAATCGTTTGAATGGCGGTCATGGGCTAGTGCAGGAGCAGAATAGGATGGCTTGAAAAGTGTGGTTTATAGGGGTGAGGGCAAGCAGAGAAGTTCTCAGATTGATTAGTGAGAAAGGCGATGAGCAGTGGTCTTTTGGGAGTTTGTTCCAGAGAGTTCACATTAGTCATCAGAAGTTTGGTTCTGATCTTAAAGGATATTTAATTTGCTAAATGACAACAGAGATCTTACTACTGGAGAAACTTGTCCTGAAAATGGATTGTCGTGTTTCGTGTGATTCTCTGTGTTTTGATCTCCAAATGCAGAACCATAGAGTGCACGGGCAATTTGCAATCTTCAGCAAGTTCTTAATGCTTAGCACCATCAGTCGATGCCATATCATTAGATAATGGTGTTTTATAAAAAGATATTTTATTAACAAGAAACAATACTTTTGTTTTGAGATTTTAAAGATTGTTGTTTCTTTGTAAAACAGGAGAGCGATTGTACTCTGCAACTGTTGCTGATCTGAGTGGACGAGACTCGCTCATCTTCAGTAAACCGCTCAGAACAGAACAACACGACTCACAGTGGCTAAATGGCAAGCATACGCACTCACTTTGCATTAACTTTCACACTGCCAAAAGTACACGATAAACCAGAGACTCTGCATGAAACTTATGCCATAACTAATTACTTTGCATAAAACTTAAACCATAAACTTTTGGTAATTACTTTGTTAAACTTGCACTGTAAATTAATTACTTTGTATAAAATTACATCATAAATCAGTTACTCTGCATAAAATTACATCTGAGACCAGTTGGTTTGTGTAATAATTACACCACAAGCCAGTTACTTTGCATAAAAATAACATTGTAAACCAGGTACACAGTGTTTTGGGAGGACCTTATACAAGTGTATCAATCTTTGCATTGATGTTTTTGTCTGTAGACCCAAATTTCGTGAGTTCTTTTGCGCATAACGACAAAGTCTATTTCTTTTTCCGGGAAACGGCCGTTGAAAACATCAACTGTGGAAAAGTAAGTTTCTTTGACTGCGAGCAGTTGTGGCAGTTGGCTTTCATTTCAGCTTGTAATTTCCTGTTTGGGTCTTTTTTCATTTTACACAGATCTGTATTGGCAAATTGATTTTAAATCATAATGTGGAGATACTTTTTATTATGTTGTGAAGCTTCGCTGACTGAAAATATGATGTGTTTTTGTCACTGTTTTTGGGATTGGAGTCCCAATTTGTTGCTTGGATGGAATGGAAACTCGAGTTGTGAGGCTTTCAGTAAGCTATTAGGAGCTATTTAGTAATAGATAGATATCTGATTGCTGCCTTGTGGTTGTAGACGTTGCACCAAGGGCTGTTGTTGGGCATAATGGAGCCAGAGATCAGTATGATTCTGATGTAGATATTGATGATGTGGTGGTGGTGGTGGTGGTGGTGGTGGTGGTGGTGGTGGTGGTGGTGGTGGTGGTGGTGGTGGTGGTGGTGGTGGTGGTGGTGGTGGTGGTGGTGGTGGTGGTGGTGGTGGTGGTGGTGGTGGTGGTGGTGGTGGTGGTGGTGGTGGTGGTGGTGGTGGTGGTGGTGGTGGTGGTGGTGGTGGTGGTGGTGGTGGTGGTGGTGGTGGTGGTGGTGGTGGTGGTGGTGGTGGTGGTGGTGGTGGTGGTGGTGGTGGTGGTGGTGGTGGTGCTGGTGGTGGTGGATGCTATTGATGATGATGATGATGATTGCAGCGATGTTGTTGATAATTATGATGTTAATGACATGACTATGGGGACGATGATGGTGATAGTGATAGTGGTGATGATGATACTGCTACAACTGTTGATCAAGATGATGATGATGGCAGTTATGGCAAAGATTATGGATGATGCTAATAATGACAGTGATAACAGACTTTTAATAGTGACACTGATGGTAATGTTTCCTTTTGTTTGTTTCTGCACAGGCGGTGTTTTCTCGAGTGGCACGTGTCTGTACGAAGGACACAGGTGGTTCTCGTGTTCTTCGCAACACGTGGACGTCGTTCTTTAAGGCGAGGCTCAACTGCTCCATTCCGGGAGAATTTCCATTCTACTTTGATGAGATTCGTAAGTATAGACTTCGATATTCTCTTGCATTCATTGATCTATTAAGTCCAAAATTACTTAATTCATCTATGATCCATCCAATCAATATCTCTTCAGTTCATTCATCCATTCATTCATTCATTCATTCAGTAAATTGATATGGCACCTCTTCAAGACATCTACGCAGCAGCAAGGTGACGCCCTTGTGTTTAGATCTCTGTGGAAACTGTTTCATAGCGTGACAGCTCAAGTATCTCTCAGTTAGGCTCAAACATGACCACAGCAATAGAACGAGTGGAAGTTTTTCATTCTAGATGAGAAATTATTATTATTGTTATTAATTACTAATGATACTACTACTACTACTAATAAGAATTATTTTTTGTGTTGCATGAAGTTTTCTGTTATCTTCGGCAGAGTCGACGTCTGATCTCGGAGAAGGAAATCTTTTTCCAACACTGGTTTATGGTGATCGAGTGCCTATGGTGTACGCACTGTTCTCAACTCCAAGGTAATCTAATCTCATATTATCTCATCTAATAACTTAAGTGACTTTCTGAAAAGGATATTTGTCTTTGCATTAACAGAAAAGTAGAATTTACATTCCTCTGTAGAAACTCCTCTGGAGCATAAAGATCAAGGGTAATGGTAACACACACTCACGTATTTATTTTTATAGAAATTCCTCAAATTGTAGGTGTAAATATAGCAGACCTGCTTAAACTTCCGTGATGCTTGATCCTATGGTTTATCGTAGTCTTTTGAAGACTACCCTTTTTGACTGTAGGGCTTAGTTGGCATCTCGGCTCTATATTGATGTGTGTATTAATACTGCACTGGTTATCACTTGGCAACAGAAACAGCCTGAGGGGAACTGCGGTCTGCGCTTACAAGTTCTCGGAGATTGTTTCGGTTTTCGAAGGAGCCTATAAGGAACAGAAAACGGCCTACTCCAACTGGCTTCCAGTCAGAGAGTCTGATGTTCCAGAACCTCATCCAGCCAAAGTAAGATTGATTTTACCAGAACAGTTACTATGGGTGTGAAAATTTAGTAAGATGGGGCCAATATCACCCAAGCGCATTCTGGGTGGGTACTGGACTACTTGTCACTCCATCATGAGATAAAATTAATATCAATACTTAAATGAAACTTTTGGTTATGAAAATTAATGAATGTATTTACTAACAAAGGTAAAATCACTTACTGGGTATATAATTCATAGATAATTTCTGTTTGGTAAAATAGAAATTGTGCACTTTCTAAATCAAAGATTTGCAATGCGTGTTGATTATTACTGTGTTATTTTATATTTGATGGTGCCATTGTACTGTAAGTAATCCCACTCACAGGAACTGAGACCGCTTCTGTGTATGGACTTTAAACAAGTCCTTAGCACATAGCATAGCTTCTGCTTCTGATGGTTGACACTTTAGTAAATGACGATGACAGTGATGATGGCAATAATGATGATATAGGATCATGCTTAACCATTACCAGGCTGTGGTTATTGCTCAATGTGCAAAATTTCTCACGCGTCAATTTGCAAGCTTTATATTTCCTGCTATAAACAAAAAAGCCCATAAAAACCTAATCTAATAACAAAACTCCTGTAGCTCTATTATCGTAAAGCATCAACTGGTTGTCACTTCATTTTCACAAATATTAAAATACTTGACTTTTCCTTTCAGTCATGTCCAAACGATTCCCAGATTCTCTCGGATCAGACGTTGAATTTCATCAAGTCACATCCACTTATGGATAAATCAGTTCCCGCTTTTGGTGGACAACCGATTATCGTACAGACAAGTTTAAGGTACACGTTGAATGGAACTGTATTCTTAATATATGACTTTCAATTTTAAATTATGTTTCTTGCATTTCTTTTGCCATGGGTTTTCATTCTTCCTTACTCTTTCTAGTATGATTTTGACATTCTGTTAGTCGGTTGTTGTAGTGTTAGCTTAGGATTTTCAGTTCTAAATTTGATTGTCACAGATAATTCTGTTTTAAATCGTTTTTGTTGTTTCTTCCTTTTTAAGGTGTCAATGTGTTTGCCAATCCCATTTGGTTTCCGAGTTTGAATACCAGTGACTTGCATGTTATATTGATAATAATTCATTGAGCTTTGTAACTGGCAAGGAAAGGCAGTTCTGCTGTTGGATTACTGTTGTTGTTTTTGTGCATCAGCTAAAAGATCTTTAAATCCAAAGTCCATTCCTAATAATGATATTTTGACTTGAGCTGATTGTTCTCTCTCTGCTAACTGCAATCTCAAACTTACCCGTAACATAGTCCAGGGTGATGCTGAGAACTTGAGATGGAGACATTTTTATTTCCGGAGCTGTTAACTAGTCAGAATTAGTCAGAATTTGGGTAATGTAAATTTTCGATAAGATGATCTGTTTTTAGTGTGTGTTGTATTAATTAAATCAGCTATACAAATAACTGTGTAAGCTAAAAATTGTTTTTTTTTAAAATTTTAATTGGTGAAAACTTTGTGCGGGGAATGTGATGTAGTCCTGCGGGGATGGGGAGCAAACTCGCGGGGATCAGGCGGGATGGGGACAAAACATGCGAGGATGGGTGGAATAGGGAAGTATTACTTGTTGCGGGGAAGGATGGGGACGAGATTGTTTCCCGCGTCACTCTCTATTTCGCATTCTAGTTTTTGTTTCATGGCGGTTCAATTATTTTTTACCATTTGTTTGTGTTTGTTTAGTTTTTATAACTCTCATATGTCTAATTTTCTGATTCATGCAGTTCTTGTTGACTCTTTCAGTTTCTCCTTCAGCCAGATCGCCATTGACTGGCAAGTCCATGCAGCTGACCAGAGATTTTATGATATACTCTTCATCGGCACAGGTAAGGGACATCTTCACCCTTTCAGTCCACGTAATTGCCCAGTTAATTGCCAAATTGCTTTTTCAGAACTTTGCCTAATTGCCTGTTTAGTTTTTCATGAGTCAGATGAAAACATTGTTAACAATATAATTGTACTGTCAGAAGGAAATGTCACGTTTTTCAGTTGTTCATGTTTTATTTGCACTTCTGTCAACATTTATTCAGTGTGTTTAAATGTGTATCAAGACTATTAGCACAGCGCCATTAGCGCCTCTCAATCCATGAATACAAGTTCTTAGATTACGTTCGGTAGATTAGATTGCTAGTACAGGTGCAGAATTATTCATGATGTGCCTCATCTTCCCTTTATTTAGTATACCGTACATTATCACTTACATTAACTCGCGTGGCCTTCCATTGGTCCAAGTTGTGGCCAACTAGCCGAAATAATCACATATAATGGTTTATATATACGAGGGATATGATGGACTGGATGTCCTTCAAGGAGAGAATAAAGTTCAAGATTCTGGAGTGGGTATTGTTGGTCAGCACCTAACTGGTATACATCAAAGAGCTCTGTATTTGCAAGTCTCAAGTCAACCATATAGGCTGTCGTCGTTTTATCTCAAAGATATGCAGGTGCTGCACTGCTTCACTTCAGCTCCAGCTCATCTTGCTCTCTCATGTGTTGGGCCATTCTCCTGGAACATCTTCCCCTTCCATTTTGTATACAGCTGCATTTTGGCTGTGTTCATCTTACATTTTCAAGCTGTCGTAGAATGCCCTTCTTTAGATCAGATAGATTGCCATTATGTGCAGCACTTTTCTTATGTATTTAGAAGGCGCTCTATTAAATGTATTGATACATACAAAAATATCTCGAGTAACTTACCACATATTAATAGTAACTTATGTTACCGTACTGTACTTTACCTTAATACCTTACTTTATCTTACTTTAACTGACCTTAATTAAGTTTCCTTTTATTACCCACTCTTTACTTTACCTCACTTCACCATAACTTACCTTGCTTTACGTTAACTTATATTACTTTACCTAACATGAGTTTACTCTACGGTATTGATGTGCTAAAATCTTTGTCTTGTGTTTATAGATGATGGTCGTGTTCTGAAAGCCTTCAACAAAGGTCGTGGTCCAACCATAGAGACAGTGGTTGTCGAAGTTTTGCAGCTGTTTCCAAATGGCTCACCAATCACAAGCCTCCGTGTCAGCCGAGACCACGGCCAGCAGCAGAAGAAGCTGATCGCAGTGTCACGTGATGAGATACGGTCCATGCCACTTCACAGATGTCACCTCAAGACATCTTGCAGGTATTCCGAATGAGGCACATCGTAATAGTAATCGTAATCAAGTATTTATATAGCGCCACTCAGAAACAGAGGCGCTAGCTAGAAACGTCGAGCTAGCTATTATTATTTCGCTACTTTTATGGTAAGATTGGAGAAGACAACATATGCAATAATTGCTTTAGGTAATTTTTATGTTGATACATACTTATGTACGTAGATACATGCATATGTATATGTACATATGCACGTAAATCTAATTATTATTGTTATTATTATTATTATTATTATTGTTATTATTATTTTTTATTGTTATTATTGTTATTATTATTATTGTTGTTGTTGTTGTTATTATTATAATTATATGTGCATACATATGATGCATGCATACATACATATGCATACATACATATAGACATATATGTATTTATAGTTGACTCTGGGTATGACCAGGAGTTAGCATCATGTATTAATGGGGGCATGAATTTTTCTTCACAGCTCATGCATGGCACTAAAGGATCCCTACTGTTCATGGCTAAATGGAAAATGTACAAACTCAAACCAAGGGTAAGTAGAACTCTTAGTTTGCTGAATGGCTGTTGATTAAAGATTACATTTATGCGATTAAAACTTGCTGATGATGACAATGACGATTATTAGGACGACAATGTTGTTGTTGATGATGATGATGATGTTAAAGACAGCTTTTTAGATCTAAACAGTGTCAATATAAGATAGGTTGAAAATAATATCTTAGGTTCGTAGCTAGCTTAGGGGACTGCTTTTCTTCTTCTACATGTATTCTGTAAATAATATTCAATTAAATATTTTAGTTAAAGATGTTTTATTATGCTGAATATGCATTTTATAGAATGCAGAGCATTGAAACAGGTCGCCATACAAAGTGTCCAGCAGAAGTCAGGACAACTCGGTCTAGTACAGTTACGGAGAGTAAGTGGGTGCATAATTCTTAACTAGGATTTTTGATTTAAATAAGAATATATGGATTAAACTAAAAATGAATCTCATTGGTTTGGTATTTATTCGGTTGGTTGATGGATTTATTGACCAATCAACTGACTGACTGGTTTAAAACAGGGCACTTGAGGACAATGGTGATCAATCAATCAATCATTCAAAACTTACATAGCGCCTCTTCAAGACTCCTACTCAGAGGCACTCCCAACCCAGGCCAAGCGTAAGAACGTAGTCTTTAGTAGCTGATGGAACTGAGACCAGGAGATGTTTGGGAGAAGGTGAATTTCTAAGGAAAGCCCTTTCCATGTTGACGGACCGACCATGGAGAAAGAACAGGACTGCATTGTGCATTGTGGCAGAACGGGCAAATGAACCTTAGAGTCACCACGGATCGAGGAGCGCATTGGTGGTGATGACGATGATAAATTTTCTTCTTTGAAATTTTCTATTTAGTTTTGCTAATACATAGGAGTTAACAGTTTTGAATTATTAGGAGTATGAGCATAGGAAAGGTAACCATTAAGTTGGTTTTGTATGAAGCTTTTGTAGAGAATGTGAATTGATAATTTTCTGACAGGTATTCCTCCTCCGACATCTGGTCTTTGTCCTCCATGTCTTTGCAGAGAATCTGTGGCTAACGAGCCACAAACTGAGTCTAATTCCGTGAGGAATGACGATCAGGAAGGTAAATTTTTCATCCTCACTCGTACTTAATCTTGGTTGTCTGTGCATGTATACATATGTATGCATGCATGTATGTAGGTAAGTAAGTTTCAAGGCAAAATTGACCCAAGGCATAGATGCGCATGTATTGGTGACAACTCTATGCAAAGACAAACAGGTATTTCCAGATTTGTGATCCACTAGGGCCTGTGGTGAAGTGGGTTACAATAAAAATGAAAGTACACTGTCGGCAAGATCAGTTGATGGGTTAGACGACTAGCCAGCCGCCGTCAAGTGCCAAGGCCAGGAGAATGAAGCCATAGCACTTCAGTCTCATAGTTGCCTTTTGGGTTAGCTTCTGTTTCTCCTCCTCCTTGTGCTCTTGCTTGTCCTCCTTCTCTTTCTTCTTCTTCTCTGCCTCCTGGTTCTTGTTCGCCATTTTGCATTTCAAAACAACTGCAGGACAGGTGAAGTGGCACGATTTTTTAAATAGGGTAATATTGCTATGCAATTCATCTAAGATTGCCAATTTTTTTACAGTGCCATTACTCAGAACCACTGCATGGACCCCGAGAGAGCGAGTGGTCTCTCGGTTGGCAAAAGATGTTGAGGACGAGGTAGAAGAAGAAGAGCAGAGGGCAGATGGTTTCTCCAGCGCTGAAGTGACCTCCATAGACGAAGATGTACCAGGTATACTTCGAAGTGGTTTTTATTTCCAAATCCCTGTGCACTGTTGTGTATAGTCATTTAAATGCACCTTTATGAACCTCTCAGAGGGTAAGGTATAATATTACCATGGATGGATTTTGAACCACTAGCCTTTCAGTTAACTGTCTGTGTCCTGCACTAGTCTAAAAACTGTCCAAAATGATATCTTAAAAATAACTAGCATAGCTTCTTTTACAATACAGTCAAATGATTTTTAACACTGGTCATAGATGTTGTGGTTTTTTATTTTCAGATTCACGAATGTGTGCTGATCGGTGGGAATACACTGGCTATCCATTAGCGGTTTTACTGTTGGTAGCCTTTCTGCCAGCTATATTTGCCTTCTTTCTTGGAATTCTAATTGGCTACTATCTAACTGTTCACAAGCATTCACGATTTTGTCATGCGCGTGAGACGTCTGGGCAGAGTGACTTGCAGCGGAACTTAGAAAAGACATTATCTGATGAAGAACCACTAAAACAGGATCGGTCTAATTCACCAAATTCCGAACATCGGTATAAAGTCGTCGTGAATGAACTGAAATCAAACAATTCCAAGCAACCGAACAGCAGTGTTGAATCGAATCTTCAGAAAGCAAACCTTAACTTTCTATAGTTGTTGTGACTGGCGGGTTTGTCTGTGACACAGATATTTGGCTCTGGATGTGAAGCAGATGAATTGACTGGATTCACTTGGCAGATGACGAATGCGACTTCTCTTTCAGACCAGCCGTAGAAGTGATTAGAGAGCATGGCTGGAACTAGAAGTCCTGCTCAGAGGAGTTGTTGAAATGTCGAGAGCATTCGGAAATGTCGTATGGTCAGAGTTCATTTCTATTCTGCAGAGCACAAGTTCTGTTCAGGTCCATGACAGATGATTTGGAAAGATTTTTTCTTGGTGTAGCCGTGTCCTTCCGAACATAGTAGCTTGTGTGGATCGACAACTAATCATGTGAAGAGTTGAATCTTTTTCGGTCAGTTTAGCAGTGTAAGACCATTCGAAACCTGTTCCAAGAGGAAAATGAAGATGGAAGGACAATTTTGCCAGTCGAGTGGTTGCTTCTTTGGATTGTGCTACTTCGTGATGCTTCTATGTTCATAGAAAGCACGGTTACAGTTTTTCTAATAAATCAACTTCCTGGAACTTACCGGTATTTCCAACTGCAAGTTTCATCTTGCAATGCCAGTGGAGCTATTGGTTTAGTGTACAGTAACAATTCAAGACTTTCAACTGCCTTGAAATCAAAGCCTGCTGAGCCTAAATTCAGTGTTTGTCATATTGCAAATATCATGGAAAATGGTTGAATTATCTTTGTCATGTATGCATATTACACCTTTTTTCCCCCTCCAGCATTTACATCATTGTGATGCATTGGCAAATGTGACCTGTGACCATTTCACAACAGAGTTTAGCTTTCTAGGTGTCAGTTTGACAACTTCAAGACCTTTGCCCCTCTAGCAAGGACTTGAAGTTTCAACATTTATTGAAGTTTCAACATTTGTTGACCATAAGAAAAGAAGCTGATTTCTTGGTTTCCTTTGCTTTACGATTCTTAACACATTGACCGCCAAGGACGAGATATCTCGTCCTACAGAAGTTTATGCAGACGCCAGGACATTTGTTGATCCTTCAGAGAACGGTTGCTATATAATATCTGGCGTGTGCGTAATACATCTATTGGCGTGGCAATAATAGCATGATACACTAGTGACACATTGGCGAAGAAATTTTGAAAATTGGAAAAGAATTATATTTTTTATCGCATTTTTTATATTATTGTAATTTTTGGCCAAAATGTTGAGTAAAAAGTGATGTTTTGTCGTCGACACGGGCGGATTGTTATCATAAATGGAAGAACAAATGAGATGTTGGCCTAATGATACTGAGCTTAGGCCTAAATCATACTGGGAACCTGACAACTTCAGTGAAATTGAACAGTCACCTCCAAGCATTCGAAGGGAACCACGTCACTGTTGCAAAACGTGCTTGTCGAAGCCAGCACTGTGTGCTATTCCATGTTTCGAAGCCTACTACAGAGAAGCTGAAATCTAAGATTAGCATGGTTTCTTCGAAGAGACAAGACTGCAAACATGTGACTTTTCGATGTATACATGACAGAAAATAGTAACAGAAATTATATGTGTACTAAAATAAGTGAAGATAAAATTTCCATTTTTTCGCAAATTTCGGTGGCGTAGGGATTGAAACCGTGGTGGCGGTCAATGTGTTAATAGATTATTCTACATTTGCTTTAGCACTGCTGACCACGATCAAGTTGGTTTGTAAAATAAATACATAATGTGTACAAATAGTCAATATAATTATAACATTTTTAGGCAATTCTTATGTATGTCTGAATACACGGCAGCATTCTCAGACTTGCAGGCATTATTTGTAAAATAAATCACTTTCTTAAGAGACTCAACCATTTATGGAGTTCATTAAAGAAAGAAAAAGTATAAAAAATTATAGGATTTTTTAGCTGTGAAAATTGACACACTGTGGCGATTTTGCGTCTCATTTACAATAATTGGTTTAAGTTGTACGACGGCTGTGAATTTTGCATTGTAAACGACATATGATACAAAAGACTCTGAGCGTATAACTTGAAGGGCGCTTTATAAATGCTCTGAATGAATGAAGGAAAGCAGTAGAAATCCTATGAACTGCATTGAATGCCTAACAAAGAGAAAACTTGCATATGAGTTGACCATGCAGATTTAATTCATTACAACTTAATATCATTATGTGTAATTTATGGAAGGCTTGCCGTTTTCTGAGCATTTAACAAATGGAAGTTTTCAGATGGTTATATTTATAGAGCAAGTAACAAAGAACATTAATTTTGGTTAAGGAAACAAAGCATAGGGGGACTCTGTGAGCAGTTCCTTTAAGCGGCGATAGGCGTCGCCAGTATGTGATGTGGTCAAACTTTAGACAACTTTAGCGTAAATAAACCATAGACATCATATATAAATGTAAGATGTCTATGAAATAAACCTACCGCACAACAGAGCACACATTTTACCTAGAGTAGCCAAACTGTGTTCCCATCCTGGCGCCACCTATAGCAGCCATTTTTACAGAGTCCCCCATTACATGATAACTGTTTTATTATTATTGTTCTTTTATGACTGATCTTTATTATTTTAATGCAGCATTTCAGTATGTATTGCACTTTCTGCGCTTTTTGTGTGGCCAGTATTGTTCATAACATTATTATGACACTTGTCATAATATTATTATTAATATACTTTCTCTATGGAGGGGCCGTCCATAAGTGACGTCACGCGATTCTGATCGATTTTTTGTACCCCACCCTCACACATCACAAAAATTAGCACCCCAAAATAACGCACAAAGCTCTGCCCCCACCCCCTAAAAACCAAATTTTCATTTTTAAAATAAAACATGTTTCAAATCACAAAATCAAATCACCAGAATGTAGAATTTAACAATCACATAATCCATAATACAGAATGAAAAGAATTAAAATGTTTAATAACAATGATTCCAAAAAGTTACAAAATTTAGCCTATGCTTCACATTCATTTCAAGTCCTAAGCTATTAACATCTTCTAGTGATTAAAGATAAATTTATTTATTTACTATTGTTATGAATAATAACTGACGGTGACCATATTTAAATAGTCTAGGCCTAATCATAAAATTATAATGGTGACCGTAACATTTCTCAAACTCCTCCCCTCGTCTCACACATCATCACAAATTTCTGACCCCTCCCCTCCTAGGTGCATGACGTCATATATGGATGGCCCTTGTTATTATAATATATATTTTATATATAGTATTTATTAACTTATCAATTTATTGGTAATTATTATCGCCATCATTATCATGCACCGTCATTATTACTGTTATTATTATTATGTCTATATGCTTATTATTATTTTGTTATCAATGCATTTTTAATGTTAACTGTCTACACCATTATGTTTGCTGTTGTTATTATTATTATTATTATTATTATTATTATTATTATTATTATTATTTGATTAAGCCCCTATTTTGTGTTGATTATTTATGTTAAATTTCTACCAGTTTTACTCATGTGACATTTAGGCCTATTACATTTCACTATTATCTATCGCATTTCTTATTAAATGAATGTTTAATACTTGTACAGATTTAATTTTTCAAGTATATGCTTCCAGTTAGATGTTTGTCGTTTGCAGAATTCTTTCACTTCGGTGTAGTTTTCTGCAGTTACAGTTATTATGATGACGCTTGATATTTATATCATCATCTTCTTCTTCTGCACATCTGTTGTCTGTCTTTGTTTGATCGAGAGACTGTTGAATTATTGTCTGCTTTGTGAGAAGAAAACTGTGGCAAACATTGTAAAACTGTTTCAAACATTTTTTTGTAAAGTGAGGCTGAATTGAAGATTTATTAGCGTCGCTCCCATACTTTATCCAACCTTGAGAGCTGCAGCCCTGTAGACAATATAGGAGGATGAGCAAACTGGCTGAGGTTTTTCAACTTTTTTGGGATTTTATTCAACAGAGCTGGCACAACGTAGATTATGGAGCGGTTGTAGAATTTCAGAGAGGATGAGACTGGAGACAGAGATAGAGAAAGATTATGATAATGCTCGAGCGAGTAGAGTAGACCTAATTAAGGCGCTCAAATGGATCGTGAGTAGGCCTAGCAGACGAATGTAAGAGATAGGTTTAAGGGGAGGGCGTCGTAGGTAAGAAATACAAGTTTGTAATGAATACTGAGGGACTTTAAGTTTAAGCCTATGAAGTGATTTGAAAACAGAGGCTATGTAGGCTATGTGGTGGTGTTTGGGAGTTTTAGTAGCTGCACGCACCGTCGGACGAGAGCGTTTTGGACTGTTTGAAGGGGTTTTAGGCTACTTTAGAAGAGTCGATGTTGTAGAAAAGGGAATTACAGTAGTCGATTCTGGAATGAACAACTAAGGTGGCTATTGTGAGTGCAGTCGACGAAAGGTCACGAATGTGCTATAGGCCTATATAGCCTAGCAGGTCGAGCAGTGGCGTAGCCAGACTTAAATTCAAGAGGAGGCAACTTCACACGTCACAGACCAGTGCATATGACCTTTTTTTAGACATTACATTTTTTAACTCCGACGATGACACCTTTATACTTTTGTATGACCTTCCTTCCTTCAGACTTTCTTTAAAAATCTTTAGTCATTTGATCTTTTTTTCCCACTTTTTTTAGTCATTAGATCATTTTTTCCCCACTTTACCACTTGACCCTCGAACACAGGCGCTTATAACAACGAAACACAACACTTAAATTCAAGATTCAAGAGGAGGCAACTTGCCGAAATCCTGGTCATTTGCGTCGTTGATCAATTGAAACTCCACTAGGCTATATGGAAAAACCAAGAGGAGGCAATTGCCTCCTCCTGCCTTCATGTAGTTACGCCTATGAGGTCGAGATATAGCTGGGTGATGTAGTCGCCTAGTCGGCAAAGGTACTTAAGGTTTCAATTGAAGATGATTCCAAGATTGTGGACAGAAGAAGAGTATGGCACAGGAGAACTGAGCCCGCATGGATCCCATCCAATGCCATGGCACACTAGCAGAGTGTTTGTATCTTTGACCTTTTTTTGTTTTTTGATTTGTTGTTTTTTTTGTTTTTAAGATTTTCCTATTTCGGATCTTAACACTCATAAAAATGACATGAATGCCGTTCAAATTAATCAGATGCATAGCCTAAATGAAATTAGGCTAGCTAACAGAACCGTAGAATGTCATTAACGAAATTAACATAGATGATGATGATGATGATAATGATAATAATAATAATAATAATAATAATAATAATAATAATAATAATAATAATAACAATAATATTTTCTTTATTAATTCAAACCGACAAACGCAGTGTGATTACAGTGTAGGCTACAGTTATGCAATTTAAATCTTAACTACTAACAGAACATACAGCCTGCAATACACGGCGCTAATAGCAGCCTATAAAGCATGTCCGCCCTACGGGGCTCGAACTCAGTACCTCTTGCTCTCTGTGCCAGATGTTATCCAATGCGCTATCGCCCCCCCCGATAGATAGTAGATACCCACTACAACAATTATTGCCAAAATATATGAAGAGACGCCGTGCATTTTGGCATTTAGGGGCCTATAATTTCTATATTTGAAAAAACTAAAACATCAAATTTTGCGGTGTTTTGCTTTGTTTTTGTTAAAAAAAATACAAAACCAAACCTTTAACAACCCTAGTCTAGACGCCATCATGCCCATATAAAACTACCAAATGCCACCATTGGCTCGATAATTATGTGATCGCTGCGGACTCGATCAACGTGGTAAGTGGTAACTATTCGAATTTAACAAATACTACAAATACCTGTATCAAATAATATTCGCCCACCTCTATAATTTTAAATGTGGACTATGTTCAAAACAACAATTTTATTTGTTTAGTATTTAACTTCACTGAATGTTCGATTTCCTTCTGTAATATGGCTGGTGCTGGTGATAAAGTGCAGAAAAGTCTCAGTAAACTGCAGTGGATGAGAGATGAGAAGATTTGGCCAAATGGTCTTCGTTATCTGTGGACGGACGCTCATGGCATCTGCGCTCTAGTCAGCCTCTACCAGCACCAGAAGGTCAGCTTTTATGGCTCGTTTCAAATGGGACTATTTGTGTATAAAAGGAATAACTTACACATTTACCTACTATCCGACGCCTAACCTTACCCTAACCGACACTCACGATCACGACGCCTAACCTGACCATAACCGATACTCACGACGCCAGTAAACTTACGCATCCCGATAGGCGCCGCCTACTACTTGTTTGCCATATCTGCTGAATAAGTGATTATCTAGGTTTTACGACCTACAGACAGTTCAGAACTTAAATCAGAACTGAGTACTTGAATATAATGTTTCCTAGGTTTATAGCAATGTGTGATGCTGAATTAATGTTTGATAATTTTGTTAACTTAAAGGATAAGAAGTATTTGGAAGCGGCAGAGGATGTTGTGAAGGAGGTGTATCGAGTTCTTGGACGTAAGCAAGGTCTGCGAATTGGTGAAGAACCTGATCGCGATGGCCAGTACTTCCACTATCTGACAAAGTGGATCTTTGCCCTCAATCAGCTGGGAAAGTGAGTTGTAACCTGGATAAGTCTCTTAGCATAACCGCTAAAGGGTTTCCTTTCTGCAGTTCAATTAAAAATTTCTCTGTTCATTTGAAATTTTCGTGTTGATATCGTAGCAGAAAGGTTGTAGGATGAGGCAGCACAAACTTCTGACATAGTACTAAATAAAGTGGCTTCAGATCTGCACATCTCTTCTTCTGCTGAGGAGGGCATTTTGGCCATGGCCCCTTCTGGGTTTTGGGCCTAGCCACCCTACAACTCTTTCTGTAAGCCGAAAATTAAGTGTGTGGGTTTCAAAACTTGTTGTGGAATGATTTTAAAAGAACTTTATATTCATCTGGTTTTTGTAGTGTGGAAGCCAGAAAACTCTATTTGGCTGTGCGGTCATGCAGCTTAGAGGGATTGAATTGCCACCAAAGTGGTTAAAGTTAGCATGAGGAGTCATTGAGGACTTTCAGCACTTTATCATAAAGTAATAAAGTCATCAAAACTAAAGAGATCATAAAAAATCTGGGACACTAAACTAGGTTATCAGCGCTCGTGAATAAGCTGGTGACCTGCGCTTGACTTTCGAGAGGTGCTTTAGAAGCTTGGAGTTTACGATTATGATCCTCTTGCCCTACTTTTCAAACCTTTTTGTAATGTGTAGGCTTTGTAAACACGGTGGCCGATTGATTAGAGTGCTCGGCCTGTAACGTAGAGAGTATGGGTTTGAGCCTCTTCCGAGACAGTTACTGTGTGGGGACATTGAGCAAGTCCTTAGCTCGCAATTGCTCAGTGCCGTCGATGTTCTGTCATATGGTCGTATGTGCACTTCTGAGCTTTGGATGGAGGGCAATAGCAATACACAGTTGTATGCATTGTATTGTATCCCAAGTATGCACCTTAAATGTGAGTACTGAGTAGTTCTTGAAAGCCCACTAAAAAAATTATTCAGAGTAAAAATGCAGAGCTGTTCAGACACTCCGAAACATGACTGGCGAGTAGAGGTGGTTTATTGGTTGCGACTTCCAATTTTAAGCTAAGATTAGAATGCCTGTCTAGGTAAGGTGAATACTTTAATGCTGCTTACTTATGTAGCATTGTAGCTAGATTTAAAGTTTAAATAGATACCTTATTTTGTGTTAGATTTAAACCAGAGTACCATGAGAAGGCCGTGAATTTGGTGAAAGATATTCACAGATCATTTGTGATACCCAGAGTTGGTATCCACTGGAAAATGTTGGAAGATCTCTCTGGACCATACCCTGTAAGTAACATCAAGGTTCTTACAAAGGCATTACTGGAAAGTAAGAGATATCATTGTATCAGTTGCTTAGCTAAGGTGATAGATAGTGTAGTGGTTAGCATGCTTGACTGTTAACTGAGAGGTCGGGGTTTTAAACCTGCCAGGCCAGAAGTTTGCTTACAGATTTCTGCTCCACCTGCATCGTCTAGGCAACTCGGCTATTATGAGTACACTGTTGGTGGCAAGATCAGATGGCTAGGGAGATAGCCCGGCCTCCACCACCCACTCAGGAGTGCCTCTGATCTTGAGTGGCACTACATAAATATTCGATTACAATTACGATACGAATATGCTGAGGCTAAGAAAATGAAGTTGCTAACACTTTCATCTCTCAGGCTAGCTTAAGGGATGGCTCTTCTTTGTTGTAATACTAGTCATTCAGCTATGTTGCAACAGTCGTGCTTTAACTGCCATAGGTCGATTTATAAGATTAGAAGGTAGTGGTATTTTACCCGAACATATATTCGCTGTGTTCTGGAATACCTGCATGGGTGTATTTAGGGGGTTTATCATTTGAACCCCCAAATAAATTGTGCAAAAAATTTTTTTTATAGATGCAAAATTCAATCTTTACTCTGCGACCGTGTCCAATGGAAACCCCCCGAATTGTTTCCTGCTATGCTCTTGAATACCTGTATTATGTGTACTTGCTCTGTCAGTGGCCGTCATTGTGTTGTTCTGCCTACTTTGGATGGTTGCTATCATGTGCAATGAGCATTTGTACATTGGTGGTTGGTTTTGTTGTTGCCTTGCTAGGGTTACGGTTTGGGTGGACTCGACTGTTATGATGGCTATGTTCAGTACAAGCTCCTCGATCCATCTGCTCTGTCGGAAGAAATCGGTCAAATGTCAAACCTTGTGCAGAAAGATTACAAGCACTTCAGCTGCACGCAGGTACGCTGCTTTTTGTATTATTTCTATTTTAACATCAAGTTAAAATGATCTTTCACAATTTAGATAACTCTGAACACCAGGGAACAGTTCTGGAGTGGCAAGGAATCGTTATTTTTTTAATATCAGTGTATTAGTTTTATTTTATTTTAGAAAGAGAAAAATTAGTATGCGAGGACATCCAATAGCCAATTATAATGGAATAACAACAACAAATTTGGTTTGTTTAGGATCTTGGTCTTGGCGAATCTCTTTGGTTAAGTCATTTCTTTCCAGATGAGCCCTGGGCTAAGCTTGTGCGACAGAGGTAAAAAGCAAATCTGAAGTTCTACAAAAATTTTTATTGAACTTTTGACTTGAATTTAGAATGATCTTTTAAGATGAATACTCTATTTAAAATACTTTGCATGCTTTACCTTGTTACCTTGTGCTGTCAGTTCCTTGAACTCTAGCGACCGTCATGACCAAGCCTCTCCATTTCCTTCTGTCCGCCGTCGCATCTCTCAGTTCTGCCAAATTCATTCCAGTTGTTTCATGTATCTCGTCCATCCACTTTTTCTTTGGTCGTCCTTGTTTTAATTGCATGCTTATTAAGAATAAAGTATATATTCTTAATAATGAGTATCCCAGATATTATTCAGCCCAGTAAGCTGTGCTGGCATTTCACTTCTGAATCTGGGATTAAAAACATGCTGCATGATGAGCATGCAACAATTATATTTTTTTAGTCATTGAACTTCCAAGGAAAGGTTGTTTCTGTTTGAGATTGGCGTAAGAGACTGATCCTTGTATTGTTTTCTTCAGGTCAGAGGAGACTCTGTCAAAGATGTGGATCGATGCAGGCAATGATGCTGGCTACTTCTGCCGCCATCCACAACAGCGAAGTGTTAAGTTCGCTTTCACAAATTTCGGCGTTTCCTATGGACTGCAGAGCTACGGTCTTTGGCCGGAGAAAGTCGAGAAACTCAACAGATTCTTCGAGAGCTACAAATCCGGAGATGAATACGACCGAAACAGCATCACTCACGTCATGTATCTGAACAGTGTTTTCCCTGGTGTTCTGCTCGAGTAGTTTTCTGCATGAATTTAACAGGAAATTTATGTATCCGCTTTTACAAACCTTTGAAAAGGCCTGTGATTCTGTGAATATGCTGTGTGAATAGAACTTTGTTAGTATTTGCAAAGTTCTGTTTCAGCTTGCTTATCCATCACGGTCTGACTTCTGGTTTCCCTAACGTACTGGGTTTTCACCGGATTTATCAAATGAATTATGATTCTGACTAAGATTTCACTTTTAAATGACCATTTTTAACTGGTGCATTGGTGTCACTGGATTAGTTGGATAATTCAGATTTACTCTTTTCGAGAAGATCCTCGGGAATGCGGTCCTGCGATTGAAGGATTGTTACTTGTAGTCAGACATCTTCTTTTGACTGTAGTGAAGTTGCTAGTTTCCCTGTTCCACTGGTATTGAAATGTTCATACAGTGAAACAGAATTACTGCCTTGTGACAAGACTGCTAATGAACAGTTATTCCTAGTGTGATATTTGTGATTTATTTATTAAGTTTCATCTTTTAAAAGGTGTGTTATTTTGGTAAATTTTCTATGAGGTTGATCCGTGATTTTACATTGGGAAGAGGCAAAGTTGAAGAGCTAGCAGAATGTTCGCTCTGCTTGTCAGTCTGGTAGTATCTGAGGTATACAATATATACGGTGTCACGACAACTCGTCGAACGACATTTCGTCTACGACACTTCGTCGGCGACAATTCGTCGAACGACATTTCGTCTACTAAGTTATTTGATATTGTCACTCTAAAATGGAAGCTGGATTGATGAAAAAAACTGTTTCCCGAAATGGGAGTGGGATTGATGAAAACATTCCTGTGTTGAAATAGAAGCTGAATTGATCGAAATAATTTTTCACGTAAAAATAAGCTGGAAATCAACCTGGATGCATGGATGAAAATAGGTTTCCTTTGAACAGAAGCTGGATTGATGAAAATAATCTTGTCAGTAATTAGAAGCTGGATTCCTGAGAATATATAGCACGTTTTAGCGAAACTATAAGAAAGCGGCCTCTGTTGATTAGCCGTAATGGATACAGATACACTAGTAGACGAAATGTCGTTATACGAATTGTCGTAGACGAAGTGTCGTTATACGAAATTTCGTTCGACGAGTTGTCGCGGAACCAATATATACATCCATTTCAGACCCCAATAGATCCCAGTGCACTTGTGGACTCGATTTGATGCAGCGACGGTGGATAATCCGATATACCTGATGCAGCTTTTGTGTTGCCCAGAGAAGTTTCAAATATTTATGTTGCATTACATTGTAAATAGTATCAACCCGCTACATCTGTGTAATGTTAATTATTAGTTACAAGTATCTGTTTGTGACAATCATCTTTTAAACTATATGCAGCATTTATTGTCGTTTAACTGAGACTTCCCTTTACATTTGAACATCTAGATCTAGTGTTACGTTGTGTCTGACAGGTTTGTGAACGTCTTTCCAGTTTTTTAGTCAGACATTAATCTGATGAATTTTTGAAGGAACCTTTTGTGAATAAGGTCATGTTGTTCTAAGTCGGCATGGAATGTATTTTGATATAAATACAAATGTTGTTATGGAAACTGGTTTGCCACAAAACTTATTGGCACTATATTCACATTATGTAGAATTTTCTACGGTTTCAGGGAACGGAGTGCAAAGATCCACCAAAGCAAGCAAGAACAGTACTAGATAGCATAGATGCAAAACTGATAATGTGCATATTAAACGATTTTGCCTCACTGATTCGGATTGACAAGAAACTGAATAACCACACTTAGTGTGCCCAAAATTTGTATTGACACAGTTTTTATAGTGTTGTACTACATCTACTCTTCCAGCATTTCTTTGGGACCTATGGCCATATGGGCTGTGTAGGCGGAGTATGGCTTATATATGGGCTCCCTATGGGCATAGACCAATAGCTCACTTGTGCTCTACACCTTCATCGTCTTGCTCGGGACTGCTACTATCGGCTGCGCCAGCTTCGTACTGTTACCCTTTCACTTACGTCTGCTGCTACCCTTACCTTAGTGCATTCATTTATCACAGCTCGCCTTGACTATTGCTCATCGCTCTACATGTACTTTGGCCTTCCATCTAGCTGAGTGGCATGTCTGGAACGGGTCTTGCGCTCTGCAGCGAGCCTCATTGGGCAAATCCCCAAATATGGTCACGTCTCCAGCTACATATGCTGGAGGTCCTTCACTGGCTCCCTAGCCGCCAGCGCATTGAGTACAGGGTAGCTGCCCTGGTATGGCGATATCACCAGGTCCTCGCCCCAATTTATCTCCGAGAGCTATGCTGTCTGACGTCGGGTATCCAAGGACGTCCTCCTCTGCGCTCCACAGAAAAGTGAGGTCTATTTGTTTCTTTTGCTCGTACTGCAAGTCTGCAACTAGGAAGAATCGAGCCTTTCCTGTGGTAGTCCTAGTGGTCTGGAACGGCCTTCATGTGGAGCTATGCCTACACCCTGGTCAGAGCTTCTCACTTGAGGTGATCGATCGATCGATCTCCTTGGTCGATCGCCCTGCAAAGGTCTGGTCGATTGGTAAATCGATCGCGCTCGATGAATTAGACTCCAAGATGTCCTGGAGCCAGACCATTATTTTATTTATCTACAGGCCCGCCGACAGAAATTCCGGGCCCCTAGGCAGAGCAGTCACGGGCCCCTAAACTTTTTTTGAACAAACTGAATTTCTGATGACTTTTTTTTTTTTTTGCTTTTCCGTGAAATTGTCAGAAGGAAAATAGGAAAATTGTCACAAGCCGCATTTTCCGCCCTCCCGGGCCCCTCGTTACGTGTTACATTATATTTTATAAGGCTTAACATCATAAACTTTGTATATACATCATAAACTTTGTATATCTTATTATAATATATATCATAAGTTGATTGCGGGGGCCCGGCCCCTAAAAGTCGCCGGGCCCCTGGGCATTTGCCCCCCTGCCCCCCCTCTCGGCGGGCCTGTTTATCTAATTTACATTATTTGTGAAAGTTCAGGCTAGGATTGATACAACATTGCATCGACAAGCAAAGGAAGCTTATCGACTACAATTATCTTATTTATTTTTAGCTTATTGGACAACTCTCAATTTATTCCCAGATCATTATATAAAAATATTTACTAGTTTATTCTAAAATATTCTAATGAACTTTAATTATTCTTTATCACTCAAGTTAGCATTTCTGCGTTTTTGTCAGATTGTTTTCTCAATTAAACGAATATATATATATACTGTTAATAAGTGTTGCGTATAGACTACTCTAGTAGTTAATGGACACCCATATAATATGCAGGCTGCAGCTATACGAATATGATACACAAAATACGCTGTACACAAGAGGTGCCGAGGTCGACCGCGCATCGATCGCCTACTCAACCCTGCGCGATCGATTTTCAAATCGCCTTCTATTTTCAAATGGAAGCTCAGACTCTGTCTGCTGTATAAATCTTTCGAGGCTGGCGGTGTTTACGGTAGTGTAGCCACCGGTACAACTGAACGCTCTGTTAATAGGTTCGTCGCCTAGGCTTATATCCGACAGTTCCAGATCCTACTAGCGTAGGCTTGTAGGCCTTGTCGACCACCAGGCTTTCCCAACTACAGGCTGCGGTATCTGGGACGAGAGAAAAAATCAGGCTGTCCACGTGATTGACGCGTGAATCTCCATGAACTTGAGAGAGAGGATAGAGTTGGTCGCTTTCCAACGCAAGCCAATTCGCGTATCGCAAGGCTAAGACGGTCGGTGGAAAGAGGCTGCATGGAGCAGGAGAACCCGACTGATTGAACTGCCTTCTGCTTGGCTTGGCATTGGCCTTAGTGCGCGTTTCAGATGCAGCAATTTCTACAGTTTTCTACTGGTGCTAACTGACTTATGGTAAGTTTATCGATGATTCTTTAACGTGAATTCGTGGCACAATTTATTGTTGTCAATAGAATCTGTTCGCAAACGCAGAGCGCACCTGATGCAAAGCGGCTGCAGCCTGCAGGCCCGCATTAGGGAGGGGGTGCTAAGGGTGCTGCAGCATCCGGGCCCGCAGTTTTGAGGGGTCTACATTTTATAAATATGTGCGTGGTGGACCGGTGGTTGTCAGACGGGCCTTTGGAAGGTAATCACAATACCCTTAATGCGGCCTTCAGCGTCTTTGATGTACAGAGCGCTACTTATAGGCTACTGACCTGGCTTTTCCCGCGTGATTGTATGCTTACCTAGGCTTCCTCTCGTTCATAAAGGTAAGACCTATACTTTCTTAGCAGGCTTCCATCGTTGGCCTATCTTGCAGCTAAAATAGGTTGACCAGATATTGGAAACTAAAAACCAGGACACTTCAATCACAAAATAAATTTGTGATGTTGTCAATAATTAATATAATAGGCCTATAACTTGCACAAATATCTATTTTATGCTTATTATATTGGTAAAAGACTATACTAAGTGAAAGGTTTTATTCAAATCATGCTTTTAAATTTGAAATTAAATTCTAAATTTCTCAAATCAGTAACTCAAATTTGGCATCTGAGTGTATGCCTATTAAAAGTTTTTTGTCTGCTAACATTCTATCATAACAAATCTTGCTTTTAAATTTAAATTTAATTATTCTAAATTTATCAAATCAGTCACTCATATTTGGGTGACCCGTCAAAAGCGCCTCGGACAAAAGCGCCCCCACAAAAGCACCCCGACAAATGCGCCTGAGAAAAGCGCCCCGACAAATGCGCCACGACAAATGCGCCCTCTGCCTGTTGAATTAGACGAAAAATGAGACACAACGATGTAAGTATGTATGTATGTATGCATGTCAAAATATTCCAACGAAGTTGCATAAAAAGATTGAACTGTTTTATGAAAATGTGTTTTAAATTTTTAATAGTCCCAGGTTTTACCAGAATATTATCACTACGACAATAATTATGACGTTTAGAACCGGAAGAGGTATTATGCATGGTAATAAATAAAAGTGAGATTAAAATGAATTTACTCGCCAGATGCCAGTAGTAAAATCAAGGAGACGTTGATAAAGTAAGTAAGTATATCCTTTATTTGATCACATGACAAACGCACATGAAATACATTATATGTAAGATCGGAAAGCCAGGTCAGTTTTTAAAAACCGGGACATATTTAGAGTTTGGCCTACCTTTCCTGGCAGCTGGGACAGCTAGCAGAAAATCGGGACTGTCCCGGGAAAACCGGGACGTCTGGTCAGCCTAAAAAAGCTAAAAGCCAACGTGCCTCTGATATTTGATTGGGGGGGGGGATGCACTGCAGGACATTTTAACCTGTTAACTGGTGGGGAAATTCCCCACCAGCCCTCTTAAATTCCCCTCCAGTCCTTGCCCTTTTCCCCACTAGGCTAGTGAGTTTTGCCCTTTAGAATTAGATCTACAATTGGACAATATTGCCAGCTCTAAATAGTTCTTTTTGATAATTTGTTTTATTTCGATAATTTGACTGCTTGAAAGTTAAATAGGGGCCTACATGTCCTTTTACAAGTTTCTCTGATACAGTGCTTTTGACCTAATATTAGGCCTACGTGCGAAAAATGCCCTTTTCAAAATATTCCCATCAGTGGACATTTCTTTAAAATCCTCTGGGACCATGGCCTTGCCAACGCCCTTGCTCAAGTTTTTACCAAGTCGAAATCACGATTTGTGGCATATTTCTGATAATTTCTTGCAGCCCTGTGCCTCAGTCTGACGCCTTTACAAGACGTCCCTTCCATTTTTCAGAAATGGCGTCCGGTTGTTTTCCGTTCAAGCGTCTTCCTTGGACACCTTCCTACTCAGGCCAAACGTCCGTCGAAACGGATCCAGGTTCTCCCCCTCGGAGGCGACTGTTCCGGTCCAAGTCGGACATGGACGTTAAGAAAAGCAGCTACAAGTTGATGACATCCTTGTCAGAGATGGACGTTCGGAGGTCCTCGGATCGTCGTCGGCAGAGCAACCCCTCCTCCTCCGCGCGTCGATACAGGCGGGTTCTTCGCGATGTGGCGCCAAATGGTGGTGGCTCCCTGGACGACGACAACCCTAATGTCGTTCATAAATTCTCGAAGGAATACCTCGAAAAACACAACATCGACAAGGGTTCTGCCGACCAGTTTGGTAGCAGAAAGGAGCTGCCGTACGAGGTCACCGGATCGACAATTCTCAAGAAACAATCTCTGGTCTCGGAAAGTGGGGGCGTGAGGACGACCGCCGCGAACAGACCGACGATCAGTTTCGTTAATGAGGTGGAGGTTATCGAGTTCGACAAGAAGGAGAAGGTCAAGGTGAAGTCTTCGAGCATGCGCCGGGTTCAGCTGTCGATGGATGAAGACTTCAAGTGCATAGTTGACGGGACAGAGAACGATCCAGAAAAGGAGAACTGTCAAAGTGAAACGTCTCTGGGGAACAAAGAAGTTCTGAAGCAATGGGAATAGTCGGAGGCAGGATGCAACTGTGCGAAAGCCAGAACTACGGAAATATGCTTTCTCACTGAACTGAAGCAGTAGTGACAGTAGCAAGGAAGTGCAAACAAAAACTAATTTTCATCAGTTTATGTTTTGCCCTGCTTAACAGCGATGAATATTATTAATACTTCATTATATTTTGCCTGAAGTAAAACATAGCCCATCAGGACGGAAGTCAGATTGAAGTGTTTATTATTATTAATATTATTACAGTATGATAATTATTATTATAGAAAGGATCCATCAAGATTTAGAAGGTGTAAAGTTTTTTCTGAAATGAATCCTCTATTTTATTTTGTTAGGGATATATTCCAAGCATGAGATAAAAGTTATGTAAGAGACAACTTAATAATTATGAAGCTTAGTTTTTTTGCATAGGTACTGACTCAAGTCTACAGAAGCCAATTGTTTGAAATTATTAGAATTTCAGTGTCAGCATAGATAGTACTACAACTAGACTATTATAATCAACTTCTGGTGATAGACTTTTGGGAGTTTGAAAAGCCTACAGAAACTCAAAGAAATCTGTCAATTGGAAACAATAAATTTATTACGTGTAAGAAATACGTAAATATTCATTAGTGACCATTATGCATAATATAGGACTCAACATTGTATTCATGCAAGTCACAGTTTGCATTGATGTCACGAATACACAAAATAAAGATGATAATTTTAGCTTACGCTCATAATACCATGTCCAAGGTGTGTTTTATTTCAATATGCAACAATTAAAGAAAGTGACTCTCGTCTGCATTCCTCTATTTCTGATTTGCTGGAACAGTTTGCAAGTAAGACACAAAATACCCACTGTACAAAGCTTTCAGGTCATGCTGAAACAATACCAAATTCACTCGCAGTTCAACAACATTATGTTCTAAAGCAGAATTTAAATTTGGCATTCAGAGATGGCAATATATAAGAATTTATGATATATTGAAGGAGCTTCTGTTGGACTAACAAATCTTGCTGTTCACAGACACAAAGATACACAACAGAAGATTCTTGCAAAACTCCCTCTCGAAGCAAACATCAAGTAGCGATTTGTAATTGTCTGCAACACAGTCGAATTTAAACTCGATTTAATTCGCAATTCATTTTATACCGTATTGTATTAGAAATCATGTTATAATGAAGTGTACTTTCAGGAAGTCCCCTGTTTGCTGCGTCCGTCCCAGACCGCACGAGCGAATTGTCCCACGGGCGGATAACTTAATGAGGAAAACGTTTTCAACAAGAATGCTTTAGAATGTTTAATTTCATGTAAACCAAAGTGTGGTTATCCAGTTGGATAAATAAAGAATTTACTTACTTACTTATAATCAGACACAGAGCCTTAAAATGAAGACTGTGCTTAACACTGGTAAGATAATAAATGCCAAAATGTAATCAAGTATCAGCTGTAATTGCTGATAGTCTCGGAGCAGAAACTCATTTAAATGCATTCCATTTGCAAGCAAGGAACAATAATTTCCTGAGACGCCATTTTACACACTCATTTCAAGTTGCAATGACACTGGATAAGTCATGGGCCCTGTGCCGGTAAGTCTACGCTGTACAAAATCTACTGAAAGGAAGGGTACGTCTACACTGAAACCTCCCTACAACACTTGCTATTATTACATTATTATTGATTACTACAGTACCACACTATAACATGGTTGTGTTATATCAAGGTTCCGGTCTGAAGATGAAGTAAATTAGAGGTTTCGAGTCCTTCAACAAGTTATATCATAGTCTGTACCATAATGAACATTTTAAGGAGGTCCAAGTTCATGCAAGAGTATGGCTATTAAGACCCTTAACATCATCAGCAAATAGTCAAAAGAACAAGCGTTCAATGCCTCAGTTTCAGCAATGGCAAAGTAGCAATATTGTGTGCATGATTTTATATACGGTAGGTTGTGAGTGGCATTGCGTTCACATATCCTCGATAAAGAGTCCTAGTTTTATGCAGAAAACACTACGTAGTCAGTTGCTGCTCGTACGCAGACCACACTACGTAACTGTACAGTAAACACTAAATAACTACGTAACAGTAGATGTCCTTGCAGCACGGAGCAAAGATTTGTCACGGGATTGATGATCGACTTGAGACGATGAAGACAAACGATCAAACTACTAACGATCGTAGAACTGTCAAACCAAACAAAGTCAACTCAAAATGATAGGCTTCAGTTTCTGCCAAAGCAGTCAGACAGAAAAACGTCACGTGCCGACGACGACAACAGCGGGATGCGTCCTCCGGAGTAACACAGCACATGAAGTCCTCCCTGAATGTTTAGCTGAAGAATTCTCCTCCAAACTGCGGCCGCTTAATCCGTCGACACGACAGATGTTCTGATCTGTTGTCCCATTCGTACAATGCGACAAGATTACATCTGTGTTGATATCGACTGTTTGTCTCACACCGAGAAGCGTCTGATACACGTCTTGTACTTTTCTGTGACGAGGATTGGCCTCACATAACCTGCATCCGCTGCAGATCAACTGGGTCCCATATGTGCGATGCTTGCGCTTCGAAATACCAACCGCTGAAAATGGTTAAATCCTGTCGCTCTTCCTGCCCTGCGAGTTTCCCTCGCAAAATGACCAAAGCACTGAAAGCGGAACCGCAGAAAATTCCTTCTCGGAATCGTTGCCTCTGATAAACTATTAACGCTTTTGTTGTACGCTGCTTTTCTGGCGACAGTTCCTACGAAAACAGAGACAGCAGATCGTCATTGTTGCTGTTGTTTTCATTCTCTCCGGGTCCCAGATAAGAAAGCAGTTCCGTCGGATCACCAATGTTGTCGGGTAATAACTGAAAACAAAAACAGATAAATGTTGTTTACAATATAGGCATTTCTAAATAATTATTACAACATAAATACTACATATCCAGTTCAGTAGCACAGCTCTTACAGGTACTCCTCAATCAATCAATTACTAATTTTGTATAGCTCCTCCTCGATACTTTTAAATTTCTGCAAAAGTGTGTAACTGTACTGTTCAACAAGAGGATCTATCATAGTGTTTGAAGTCAATCCCTTGAAACGGTTGTACTATCGTGCAGATAATTGTATTCAGCTTCATGCCTCCCATTTGGGGATATTCGTACCTCAGTTTGCAGGAAAAATACTACTATTTGCCCGATGTTCATGCACGCCCTTCCTGCTCTGACTTTGTCAGGCAACTCAATGGACCGAATGTGTCCTGGAACCTCCCTGTATGTCACTTTTAAAGAAATGCAAAGCGTGAAAAAGTTTTGTTAATGGATTGGGCAGACTAAATTGTTTATGTACCATAGTCGGCTTATGTCAGTGTAAATTTTATTCTAGTTTGTACTTGGTTGAAATGTTGCTATACACAATCTACCATGGATCTATTTAAGCAATAATATATTATACCATAATAAAAAATGCGATGTCTCCAGCCACTTTTATTGGAAGTTCAATCACCTTACAAAAAAGCTTAATTTTTAAGAACTCACAAATAGGGGAGCATAAGTACTGTTTCTTTCACCTTTTAGTTGAAATCTGCTATAGATGCTTCTGCTGTTTTTCCTTTTTGGCAATAATATAGGTCTTTGCAACAGCCAATCTATCTCTTATTGTGCTAAATTTTAAACACCAGGCTTGCGCATCAGCCTTAAGAATTCAAGTAAACATCTATCACTGGGTATACGTATCCTACACAATGAGCTCAACTTTTGTTGAGTTCAACTTTAGGCTATTATTACTGTATGCCAAAAAAATGCTTAAGAGTGCTTCAACAGCCAAATGACCGAGTCACAACCAACCTCACAATCACTGACAAAATACGTTTTTGCCTCAAAACATTGAAATCAATCATTTCATTTTGCAACTTTTATCACAGAGAGTAGCAGACATAATCCTTCTGTAAAGAAAATTTATATCCAGGGGTAGAACCATGATTGTGGAATATCAGCCTGTCATCTTCAAGGTTGCCTGGAAAGGTGCCTCTCAAAGAAATTAGTATCATTATATATATCACCTTCAAGCAAATCATCCACACCCAAGCACTTGAGGAGTCATTCAAAACTTAAGAGGCTTTCTTTTAGCACTTCACAATACAAACTAAATCGTATTAAATAAGTTGCTGTTTTGCCAAACTCTACAGTAAGTACGAAAACCAGTAACTCAGCAAAAATCCTGTCGCAAATCAGACTTAAATTTAGGTGTTATGGTGACACATAATCCAATTACATTTAATACGTCTGATTGAAATGTTAACCATCAGGGACAAACACTAAACTAGTTCCACTCAAATCCTCTAAACGAGACAAACCACTGCTAGCAAAGCAGTGACAAAGGACACACAAATGTCTAGTGGGAAGTCATTTGTTATGCACGCCACGCCAGGCAACACTAACTCGCATGGAAAATTAGCAAGAAAGCTGGATTACACAGTCCTACATAGATCTATTATTTCACAAACAGCAGCTCTGTTTCCGTGTCTATTGGGTCAGCCATGTGTGTGCCCCAGAGGACAAAGTCCCTCTGATCCTGGACCCGTTTTAGGGCAGCATAAGTTCCTCCCTGTAAAATAATCCTCAAGAGTGTTAGTCATCTCTATCTCCAAACAGACTCTTCATGTGATCACATCCTGTCAGACAGCATCTGTTAATAACGTATCATTTTAACATTTGTTTACAAGAGGTAGGAACACCGAACACTCCCCAAGGACTTAAAAACCAGAAGAGAAGCAAATGATTTTTAGCTAAACTATCACCAGAAGATTCAGTGAAGTTTCTGCAATTAACTGCCATGACTTCAAACTAATAAATACTCTAAAATCCTGAAGAATTTTTATGAGATTTAAACTGATGGATGAGAAAAGCAGGGAAACAATTTACATATGTTCAATTCGACGAAGAAATGCTCCTATTTTAAAAGAACAGTGAAACCTCACTTTAGCAGCTAAATACCACACTAAGGATTGGGCTATATAATGATAACAAGGGCTATATAAAACAAACGCATAAAAAGTACACTGAAACCTTCACCTTTGGCAGCCATATTAAGTGTTGTAGTGTGCTGAGGTTGTGTTACATTGAGGTCATGTTCTAAAGCGGAATTAAATTTCATAATCAACGATCCCAACTTACATCAGGACATGATGAAATATAACGAGGAGCCTTGTATGAAGAATCTGGTGTATATACAGGTATGCACATATATTACACTGAACAGATACAGAAATACATGTAGCGTTAATTTAAGCAGCTGTAGACATGTATTGAAGATTTACTGCTAAAATTTGGAGACCTTAAGAAATTTCTTTGGGTGGAAGGCAAATACCATTGCACTGAGGTTTCACTGTTATAATTTGGAGATAACTTCTGTTGAAAAGACCAAACGGACACTTACGTCGAGTGATTCTTGTCCCGTCATGCTATCGCCATCGATAAGTGCAGACGTGTGAAAACCAAGATCAGTGCTGAATCCACTGTCGATGCTGTTGCCTGACGACATAGACGGCTGTTGCTGCTGCTGTGGTTGTTGTTGCTGCTGTTGTTGCTGACCAGCGAAGCTGTTATTTGCAAGTGTGTTAGAATATAAGCTGTTAGAACTGCTGCACTGCGCAGGTGCGTTGCTGCCGCTGTTAGCTGCGCCGCCATTGTTGTTTTCGCTCATGCTGTTGATGTTGCCGGTGTTGTTGTTGTTGCCGTTGCCAGAGCTACAGACGCTGCCCGCTCCGAATTCGGCGCTCCCGTTGCGACAAGTTCGCCCACTGCTGCACGACGCGGGAGTCAGCGGGTTTCCGAGCGACCCGGGGGTTCCCGGGGCACCGTGCCGCAGAAGATGACCGCCGTTCTGCCCCTCCGAGGTCAGGCAGCCCTGGCCCGACTGACCGCTGTCGAGAGAAGCACGAGAGGGACATAACTGACCATCGACGGGCGTCCGAGGGTGCGACAGCTGGGTGCCGTCCATCGGGGTGTGTACGTGACCGATCTGGTTGTCGAGAGGGGTACGCGCATGGCACATCTGGCCCCCGTCATTAGGCGTTCGTGGGTTGGTCGTCTGGCCATCCATCGGGGTCCGTGGGTGGTTGCCGTTGCCCATGAGCCGGTCGGACGGCAGGAGGTTGTCGCCCATCTGTGACAACGAACTCAGGAAGTCGGGCGTATTACTCGTCGGGAAGGCAGGGTTCGGTCCGTGACTGGCCTCACTAAATCCAGCTGCTGTACTGCTGTTTGTTCCATACATCGGACCAACTACGACGACAAAAAACAAATCATATTTAAAGACTCAATTCGCCAATTGTCTGGTGTCAGGAACTAATGCTCATGATAATGATGATGATGATGATGATGCAGTAAAATAATGTACTTGCTAATCAATTACAATTCTTATCCATCCCATTAACAAAGGAGAATTAAATGATCATTCACCTGACGTGCAAAACTATTCTTTTCAACAATTTTTCATCAAAAGAACAGTAGAAAGCAGAACAGTCAAAGCCTGTACCTTGTGAAATCATGGGCATTTGTGGGCGACTGTCCTGCTGGTCCGAGCTGGTCCTGGTACCTGTCCTGCCATGAGCTCATCGTTGGCAAAGTCATGCTAGATGGTGATATAGCAGACATCCACCGTTTACTGCAACCATCTGCAACCAACCAATGAACCAATCAATCAATCAGAAACTTAATAATTAAACAAATCAATCATATGTGAGCAATACATCCACCAATAAATCAATCAATGAAGTTTATCTACCCTTTAATATATATATATATATATACTTTATTTCGCACAAAGCAGAACAGAGAAACTAAGCAAACATAGCAAAGACTAGAACAGAAATACAAAAATACAAAATACAAAAACTCCTTCCCAAACAGACTGGGAGACAACTCAAACTATGATTTCCTGCATTGTAAAAGATCCCGACCTGAACTATGAAATGGTTACCTATAAGGTAAAAGATCCCTACGAGAATTATACAATGGTTACCTGTATGGCAAAAGATCCCTTACCTGAATCTTCTTCTTTGATAGTTTTCATAACAACGGGTTTCCAGCTGGCGGTTGTGTCAATTGTAACTTCTTCAAAGTCGGTGTCAGATAGGCTGTGCAGTATACCCCAGATGTACTGATCGATCTCCAAACCCTCAAGTAAGGCAGACTTACTGCAATCACAAATGCACCACAGTCAGTCGTAAGCACTACAAATATCCTGATTCAGTTCATTTGATTAAAACTTTAAAAGAACTCATCTGAAAATGGGAGATAAGTTGGACTGCTGCTCGTTTATAAGTATGTATGCATCACTATGCATCAGATTTGCACTTTATGTGAGATGTTGTGTGCATTTAAACAGTTTTAAATAATAATAATGATGATGATGATGATAATAATAATATTATCATTATTATCACTATTATTACTATTATTAAAAAATAATATAGACATTTGATGCAAACAACTAGTGACAAGAGAGAAACAGTTTATATTTATATCAGACTACCTATCAGTGCATTTCCATTGGCATCTAGCTCTTTTAGACAGTTGGCTTTCAAGAGATGTTCACACACTCAGACAACAAGCAAGAACAGGCCGCTCCAGAACAATGCATAATAACAATGCATAATAACGATTCCCAAATCCTGAGGGATCCTTTGTGCCTTGGGCCACAAAATAAAGATAATCATAACAACATGCTTGGAATTTGATATATCACCTTTAATAGATCCTGTAAAATGCATGCAAACATCAGACGAAGTGTATAAAGGTTTTCAGAATTGTCTAGGTAGCAAGTGAAAGTGCGTAAGATAAGTGAAGACGAGGTAAGTGGCGGTTAGGCATGATGTGCTATTTATGTATCTTTACCAACAACACGCATCTTCTTTCATCTGTTTAGTACAAACAGTAAAATCGTCCCTCTCCTAAGCAGTTTTCACACACAGGATGCTGTAATTGGCCGCGTTTTCTCAGACTTTCACTCAGATCGACCTGCACTATAGGGAGTGCCATGCATTCTTCATTCAGGCATTTATTCAGAGGGGCTCCCAGAGGGGCTCCCAGTCCAACGTTAGCAGAAAAGAACAGTTTTCAAAAAGTGCATGCAGAATCCATAGCTAAGACAATGTGTACGTGACCCACTCACTTGCATATGGGACATCGCCAAATTCCCCTCTCACAATTCAACTGCAGATACGATTCCAGATCGAAACACTACAAGCAGAAATGACTAGAAGTTAACTGAAATGCAAGGTTTACTAAAACATAAGACAGTCACAGTGTGGACCCGTTAACACAAAGTTGTCGGGGGATATGCCTTACAATAAACCAGTCGTTAAAAAGAATAACGCTGAAAAAGTCAACATTTAGTGATACACTGCAGTTTTTCTATGGTTCATTAACCAGTACGGAGTATTATGTTAATAGCTTTGGGGGACATAACACAACTTCAAGTTAAGCAGAATGATGCGTAAACCAGGATCAAGTAAACGTGTCCAAAATTTAGTTATTGATACCTTCATTGAATACAATGTAGCTAACGGGATTCAATGCCCAGTGATTGCACCTACCTTAAATAAACCACTAACAGTGACATGGAATAATTTACAATTGTAATTGCACTTGCAACAGGTTCCATAATACACAATATGTCCATTGTCCACACTACACAGACATACCTATGTTCATCACACATGCATTATGAGGTTCTTAAAAGGTGCTCTATAAATTCCCACATACATCCCCCTTGTAAATATATACATCATGCATGCACAAGTCTTTCCACAGCTAACAATGGCAAATCCAAGAACCTTGTTCTGAACAGTACCAAGGGGACTCTTAACAGGAACAAAGAGTACTTTTAGTACCAAGGGGCAACTAATGATGGGTAGAGACAAGACATCTGTCGTCACCTGAATGTGTTTGCAGTCGTGTCCGCGAGCGGGAAGGCTGATGCATCGATACGTAATCGGACATTTCAGAGGTAATTTGATGGCTGTCTGTTCAACGCCGTCCTCACCAACGACCGGATTCGTCTGAAGACCCGGCTGGACACTGAAGCTTCGCTTAACTTTAACAAAGAAATACCAAACCAGAAGCTCAATTAACGATCTGCATTGTTGACCAACATGTGTGTATGCGAGTGTGTGTGTGCGGCGCATGTATGTACGTGTGCATGTATGTACGTGTGCATGTATGTACGTATGCATGTATGTATGTGTGCATGTATGCGTGCATGTTTGTATGTACAATTGAACGTGCATATGTATCTGTGCGTATGCGTGTGAATGACTGTGTGTGTATGCATGTGTGTGTATGTATGTATGTGTGTATATAAACACTTAATACAGTGCTTTTATCTACCCCACAACAGCATTGCCCAAGTAAGCCTAAAAAGTCTCTTACAACTCTTTTCAAGTTTTCTATCAGCATATTTAAATTTATCAAATGTCCCCCATTAATGACAATCTAAGGCAGCAGCTGACATGAAACTAGTCTTACAAGATATGGACATTTCCTTCTTGGTCAGCTGAAACTCCAACATCAAATTTGACCAAATTAAACAGCTTTTTAGTTTTTGTGCTTCACACAGTGTCCAACATATTGCCTCAAACTGTTGCTGTCCTTTTCGAGCTATGCAACATTGCCAGCTTAGAATTTCTTCATACCTCACACAGTGGTCAAAATATTTTCTAAATAATATGAAGTAAGCACACTGTATGTCAACTAGAAAGAAACTCTGAAACTGGATGCAGAAGACAAGCAACTGATTCTCACTCTTCGTGATGCAGTGTTCAGCCGGTAGAAGTCGTTTTCGAAGCAGGCCTTGAAGAACGGACTTGACGCTTGGTCGATGGACAAGTTGTAAGATAAACAAATGAGACTGCAACGTAAAAAGATAAACATGTTAACTAACTCATCATCTGAGAACCTTAATAGTGCCAGCAAAGCAAAGTATCATCTGGCTCAGAAGCTGAATGTTTTAGTCATTCAAGTCTCAGCACTCATCTATCTCAGTGGTTCCCAAGCTCTTTTGATGGAGAGCAAAGTCTTACTTTTAAAATATCATGGCGGGCCACAGAGATCTGAGGAGCCGTCCTCAGTTGCAGTGGCGTAACTAGGGGTTCGCGCGCCCGGGGGCAAGAATTTCCTAAAAAATTTTCTTACTTCCGCCAAAATTTCTGATGACTTTTTTTTTGGCTTTTCCGTCTTTTTCGTGAACAAATTCGTCAGAAGCCTCATTTTGCGCCCCCCCTCTCCCGCGCCCCATGCAAAACACATGTATAATAGTTACTTTTTTCCACTATTTCTTTTAAAAAAATTGTCAGAAGCCTAAATCAAGAAAACAAGGTAATTTAATTTTTTTTCCAAAATTTGTGAGTGACTGTCGCGGGCCACATTCAAAGGATTGGCGGGCCACTTTTGGCCCGCGGGCCACGGCACCCGACAATTGCGCGCAGGACAATTGCGCGCCGACAATTGCGCGCCGACAATTGCGCGCCGACAATTCGCGCTGACAAAAAAAACCGACAATTGCGCGCGCACCGACAATTGCGCGCACTGTGTAGTATTAAAGGTACTAAAAGAACTATATGCTAATATAAATAATTTGAATATGGTTATTTTATTTCATTCGAGTTATTTTGGATATTTATCCTTCAAGGCGCCGAGCTTACCAATAAGCCTCCCTCCCCCCGTTACTGACCCTACCAAGAGAAGTTTCGAACCTTACACTGCAACCCTTAGAACACAAGGCGCCGAGCTTACCAATTAGCCTCCCTCCCCCCGTTACTGACCCTACCAAGAGAAGTTTCGAAAGAAACGAGATTGTTAGGATGTATGTAAAAATGCTCCTAGCTCTAGGTTTTGTGCCAGTGGCTCACGTTCCACAGGCCTTTGACGAATTGGTCGAAACCAGCCCTCCCCAACTGGCTACGATCAACGACTACTGGGAGGATAACTTCATAGGACGGCAGAGGAGAAATCGACGAGGTAATCCCAGATTCGCAATAACTCTCTGGAACATGCACGACCGGGTTAACGACGGATTGCCACGCACTAACAATTATGTCGGGGCGTGGCACCGATCTTTCCAGCAGACAGCAGACTGCCACCATCCCTCTGTCTACAAGCTGGTGGATCAGTTTCGCAAGGAGCAGGATCACGTCGAGCAAATGGTAGAAAGGTTTCGTTCTGGATATCGACAACCAGAGGCTTCGAAGTCGAAATACATGAAACTTAACCGACGCCTGATGGCGCTGACTCATACCTATCGCACAGTTCCGTTGATTGCTTATCTACGCGGAATCGCTATAGTAGCCTCACTAACAGTAGCTGAATAGCTGAAACTCTTTCGACATTAATTTTTAAGGTTTTAAATAGTTTAAAAGCTTTAAAAAAGCAAATGAAAATCATTCGAAATAAATTTGAAATAAATTTGAATTGTTCCCTTTTTTGCGCGCAATTGTCGGCGCGCAATTGTCCTGCGCGGAATTGTCGGGTCGCGCAATTGTCGGCGCGCAATTGTCGGCGCGCAATTGTCCTGCGCGCAATTGTCGGGTCACCACGGGCCACGGTTTGGGAACCACTGATCTATCTCAACCTGCTCATCCACCATATTACAACTTCTTCTCTCCCTGACATATCAGATGTCTTTTCCTGCAGAAAATGATTTCTGACCATGGTTTTACATCAAATGACCATTTTCCCGATGCTTGTGCATTAGCACTATAGAAGTCATTAAGTCATTATAGTAGATGATACATTGTCACTATAAAAGTCATCAAGTCATTATATTAGATTAGACATTATCACTATAGAAGTCATTAAGTCATTATTAGACTCCACCATCTGAAGTGCAAATGGCATCATCCTAAAGTACTCTTCAGTAGACCAAAGCACATTAAATTCACTCAAAAAAAAGATTTGTAAAAAATTAAGATTGAAGTCTCGACATCGAGTGTCTGATGACCTACACAGCAACAGGCCGAGACTGTGATCTGGATCGTATTTCGTCCCGGTTGGCAGACGTCCTTCAGGTAAAGCGGTCGGTGGCAAGTCTTGTTTTCACCGCGTTCGATCATCAGCATCCGGGCGTTGACACTGATTGTTACGGAGACAGGCCAGTTCGTGTACATCTGGTGATCCTCGTGATGGAAACACTTGAGCTGCAACTCCAGATCCGGTCTAGAAAACACATGGATCGAGATGAACCATTGGAAGGCCATGTCATGCATGGGTGGACTAGATGAGGTAAGATATGGTTCGACAAGGTGAGATGAAGCAAAGTAAAATAAAGCTATGGTTGAGAAAAGAGTGGCTAAGTGAAAATTAAGAACAGCAAATATGATCAAATTAACACCTTATGCAAATAAAATAGTGAACTAATCTCTGTGCTCTTGATCAACCATTCGATTGATTGATCAATCAAATCAATCACTTTGTTAATCAGTGAAACACAAAGATAAAAAATCAACTCTAGTTCGGAGTGTGCCACATAAAAAAGAAATTAAACAAAGGAGATCATCAATCAATGGACAAATAAACAATTAAAAAGTCATCATCGGTCAAATGGGATCTTTCATCACTCAGGGCTCTGATCATGTATGTGTTCTAAAGTTACAGTGCACAATTTTTTCTGTTACTTTACAGAAAAGTAAAACCTTGTTTAGAAGAACATTAAGCAAAACTGCTTTTCTTAAAACTGCTTCGTTTTGAAGCTGTTTTGTTTTGAAGTAAAGACTGAGCTCAATTCGTTGGACCATAACCGGCGAGATTTGATCTCCTACCTCCACATCAGTGTCTGGTAGACGGATTCTCTCAAGTGGAATATGTGGTTGCTGACAGCAAGATTATGCTCAAGCCGGAAAGGCGGTAGAACCACTCCATCGCGGACTGGAAAGGTCAAGCGGAGGTCATCTGTGTCCTTCTTGACCATCATTGGAGTCGCTGGAGACGGTTGGAGTTTGCCGTTGATCAAGACCGGCTTCATTTCGGTTGGTGAGAGGTAGGAGGGAGTCATCGGAGGTGTTGGATTGCCAAGCACAGGGGACTGGAGACTCTGTCCAATAGAAAAACGCAGAAGCATGTCAACCACATGTCATAGGTCAACCACAGCCGTACATTCATATTTCCAAATGGGCAGTGTGCATGAAAGAGCACATTGTCAGCATTAAAAAACTACAAAAAGGAGTGCCAATCATACTGGTTACTAAGACTTTGTGCGGTACTTAAAACATGCTATACTAAGTGTCTTGATACATACATGCATACGTTCACAGACATAGTACAGGAGTTAAAAATTATGTTCCTAGTATCTCATAGGTAGAGTACATGTACTAGATTATACTCAGTGGATACCCAGCAACTCTTTCCCTGTATCTGTTCATTCAGCTCAGTCGCTATGTCTTTTCAATCTCTTCCTAAGACTTACCTTTTTCCAACTGATTATAATTATCCACCATGAACTGCCGCTCTGTCTGAGTGGACTGATCAGAAGGATACAGACCTGATTACAGCTTAGTTTTGGTGCATCATCGATTGATGCCTTGTAAACTAAGCACTGAAGATGTTACTAAAGAATAATAATCCTAATTGTGGGGCAGAATACTAGATGTACTTACAGGATAGCCAGTCATTTGTGAGTACTGTGGACTGAAGTTGGTGCCATTTGTCGGTTGGCACTGTTGGCCAGGAGGCACCTTGGACTGCATGTACGACATCTGGCCGGCACCAGTGGTGCCACAGTAGGAACCGTTGGACCGTGTCTGCTGAGGAGGTACCTGTTGCTGCTGCTGCTGTTGGCTGGTGCCATAGTTAGCCGACTGTTGTCCAGGGATGTGTGGACATCCAAGTCGTCCACTGCCCCATCCGTACGATTGCATCATGGACGCTCCATAGGGCGGCTGTGCACCAAAGCCCGGCTGAAACAACATGACAAATGGTCAGGCATACAGACACACAAATACACACATATACATAGACAAACACACAAATACACACACACACACACCTAAACACACATACGAAACAACAGTAAAAGCTAATCGAATGACTTCTATGTTGTGAAGCCATCATCGACTAATATCTAAACTCGATGTGCAAGAAATATTTTGCAATAAACTTCCGATACATCTTTTTGTGAAAATCACACAGTCATGTTCCAACATTTTTCAGAGGCACTTAAGGAGGCAATATATAAATGTTCAGATATGTACATAGATGCACAGCGAAAATCAAATCAGCAACTCACCTCCTGCTGTCCATTTGGAAACTGGGCTCGCTTCGTCTGCATGTACTGCTGTGGATTCGGATAGGGTCCACTGCGCTGGTGCAGTCCGCTGTACATGCTGCCCTTCATCATCATGTGGCCCCGCTTCACCTGCCCTGGCCCCGGCCCCGTCATTATTGGCCCCTGGCCAGCCATCATCGCTCCTGGGCCGCCCATCATTGGTCCAACGTCGCCGGGCAGCTGCATGCCACTGGGCGGATTTGAAGGCGGACCGGCCGCCGGCCCCATGTTTGGCCCCGTCATCGCTGGTCCAGGGCCCATGGCCATTGCAGACCCAGGCCCCATCGACATTGGGCTCAGCATCCCAGAAGATGGGGTCGAAACCTTCTGTGATCCAGTGGGGCCAAAGTGATTACCGTAGTGAGTGCTGTACTGAGGGCCAAACTGCTGGCCTGGCCCTGTTGCCATAGGAACACCTGCACTCATCTGAAAAATAAGAAAAGGCCACATTAATATTGCTAAAGAAAAGCACTGCTTTGCTATGCGTTTGCTATATGAACAGAAATTCTTTGAGTATTTTTTCAGGTAAGCACACCATTTTCCCCGAGGGTGAACGAACGGCATGGGGTAACAATGAAAAGATTTACTACACAGCTTCTTTTCTGTAAACAGCCTGCAATTCACTTCGAGTGATGCGTCATGAGTAAAAAAAACACGATAATGTTGCTGAGGAAGTCAACCGATCCGAGGACGACCTTTCGTGAGGAAAGTTCCAGTCGGTGAATCGCCGAGTTTATGCCAGCACTTGAGACTTGCAGAAGACCCTACTACAGCCTAAGTCTGGTCACGCCTGAGGACGACACTTGGGAGGACTGAAGGAGGGGTCATAACCCGTCCGTTCGGGTTGGGCTGCTCTTCGTGTGCGCAGCAGCCCACCAGCAGTGACTTTTCTAGATGACTGAGCACTGTTTGGTTACCGATGAACTTTCTGTTGTTAACGAACTTCAACACCCTTTAGGCTAGCACAGGCATCTTTTTGTGAGGTACTTAACAGAAGCCATATTAAATGCCTAGATACATAGGTTTGTACACACCGACTCCTTACACGTTGGCACGGTGGCTAATGCATTTGCCTTTCACTACTGTGTCCCTGGTTCAAATCGCGGCAAGTCAGGCTAGACTCATTGTGAAGTTAAGCAAATAGTATAGGTTGCTGGATTACATTAGCTGTGATTCTCGGAATGAATGAATGATAGTCTTTCAACTAAAAGATCTTCCAACCAGAGTATCATGCCCTGGAGGATTGTTGAAAGAGGCATTAACAGATGAATGGCTGTATCACCTTACCACTGCCTTTCAGTCAGGATTCTTTCGATGTATAGAAGAAATACAGATTAATTTATTATATATCACAAGTTATGCAAAAATCTCTACCCTTGTACCCATTTCTATCTGTTAAGACTTTCTTATAAGACATCCTGCACAATTCAAACAGAGAAAGGTTGAACTCAACCAAAATGTCAACACTCTCAACGACTGCATTCTTCTTAAAGAACAACACATTGTAGCAAAACTGTACTAAGAAAATTTATAGCACAAACTGATACTCTGCACACAAATATGCCAAAGAAACTTTCCCAATTTTCAGAACACTTTGAGCATGGACATCTTCCCTGATCTTCCCAAATTTATTGCCCATTTTACTCTCACAATCACTTTCACAGTTCTGTAACAGTTTACCCAAAGCTCCTGTAAACGCTCATAAAACAAAATGTGTGCACACAAATTATTAAGAAAACTGTTTACAGACCTAATCCTAAGCTGCGCTGCATAAGAACATACTCAGAGGGAGGTCGTAAAATTTCTCAGAGTGGTGTGACATTGATTAATGCAACTAAAAATCAACAGTTTGGGGTGGATCATTGAAATCCTCAAAAGGTGTGCATGCTAGAGCAGTTTTCTCAAACATAAAGCACATAAAACGAGTTGGAGGACAACTCCATAGACCTGTTCAGCAGAAGTTAAGTGTATATTCAGCAGAGAACAGAGCCAAGAGAAAATGTTTTACTTAGGAGTCCATTCGACCGTGTCACAGTAGGCAAATAGTGGAGGTAACAGCTCCAGCCAACAAAGCCCATTTGATTTAGTCCAGGGCAGGTGCTCGTCTCCCACACAGCATATACATATACAGGTCGCGGTCTATTCACAAAGAAATCTGGCCGAGTCACTCTCTCAACGCGTTTTCGGTGTGTATGCGTGTGCGCGCTCACCCGCTCGCTCGCTCGTTGTCACAAAAACCCGGCTTTGACAGCCCAGTGATTAGCTGAACATTATGTCGGTCAAAGGTGACTGCGATCGAGAAAGCCAATATGATAAAATTACGGCACATTAGGAAATCATTCGCCTCTCCCACTTTCAGTCGAATAAAGACACCTAAGCCATCCACGATCGCAACCGTTTGTTAGAAGAAGAAGAAAATACTACGACGACGGCCATCAAAAGACTAACTGGGCTGTCTACACATAATGTCTGGAAGAAACAGACACTACAGTGGCAGCCAAAATGCTCACATACATCAACAGCAATATTATTGCTGACTAATACTCCATAGAGTACTGTGGCCATAATACTGTCGACAGATCCAAAACAAACAATTCCAGCCTTAGATAACTGATGTCATCGATGCAGTTGACTTAAATGAATGGAAGTAGCATCTAATTTCATCCATATATCTCTTATTTCTTCAATCATCCAGCACAGTTGTCTCCATGTAGCCAAGTCCTGTTGCATTGTATATGTTTCCAATGATCTAGACATGTCACTGAAGCACAGAGATCTGTCTAAACAGCTCAATAGATGTGTGACTTCTTAAGGTAACCTGATACTGCATCTTGAAACATTCTGACAGGTACAACGCTCTTCAGTCTGATAATTTTTCACGAACCTGGTACAATGCATGAGAAAGCATTTGCTTGAATCTTCTGTATATTTATTTACAAATACAAAATTACAGGACACTAAACGAAAACTAGCTATCATCTGTATGATGCCTCACGCATTATTGAACTTGTGCTATATAATATATATATATATACATATATATATACATATATAATGTACATATATATATATATATATACACACATGGAACTTGTGCTTATATATATATATATATATATATATATATACTTAGAAATCAGATTAGATTAGATTAGATAAGATTAGGAATGGATGACTGGAAACATACTTGAGCAGCAGCATATTGGCTGTTCATGGTCATCTGAGGATTCTGCTGCCTTGACTCATCCATGCCCATACTGCTACTGCTGCTGCTCCTGATGCGTTTCCATTTCCTCCGCTCCCTGTGACGGTGGCGATGTTGGCCCCTGACATCGTGTCATGACCTGGTGTAGAGGCAGTTGGGTTGACGCTGGGCATGCCCGTTGCTGACGGCGGATAACCACTGAAAAGAAAACAATTCCAAGTAAATTAATTTAATTATTTAAAGTTGCAAAGCATACCTTAACCCTTTCAACCCGGTGCTCCCAGGCGTCCTGGGTTAACGAAACCGATATATCGGTTTCTCGGGTTGAAAGGGTTAAAGAAGCATCTATATAATACAACAAAACTGCAAAATACTACAAAAAACACAGAATGAACATAACGAAAAGATCAGTCACAGCTTAAAAAATGACAAACAATAATAATAGCAAGCCTGAGATGCTGGATTTATTTTGATCATGGCAGAGCGTGAGTGAACGCTTGATAATGCATGTATTTGGAGATGCAAAAGAAACATGCTATCTTTCCAGTGCCTGGCAGAACATCCAGCCCCATAATGTTGTCACCTTTTGCAGCCATTTATTCCGGCAGGAACTTGACAACGCTAGCCAACCCAGACAATTTATTTCTTAGGAGCTGACAAACCACAAGTACGTTGGGTCAAATAATAATAATTATTATAAAAATAATAACAATAACAACAAATATAAAACTACATAGAACAGTAGTACTGTAGTAGCAATACTAGCAGTAGTAATAAAATAGAAATATAGATAATTATAATATAACTACAAGTAGTACTGTAGGAGCTACACTAGCAGTAGTAATAGCAATAAAAATAGAAATATCGATAATAATATATCTACATAAAGCTTCGTATCATTCCTTTGGGATATATTCATTCGTGTGAAGAGATAATAATAATTTAGTAGTAGATATGATAAACTTGTAGATTAGCTACTTGTGTCGTTGGTAGCTAGGAACGGTCTGCCTGCTGTTGACATAGGGTGGCATGTTCTGTGAGCTGTTGTACCCCATCTTATGCAGATTACTAAAGGTCGTCTGCTGACTGTAGGGTCCTGACGTCATCGTTGTGTTTGCGTAGCTCGGCAGGCGGGAGCTGTGCCCCGTGTTGTACATGCCTGGAGGCGTCGACTGTTGCGATGCCCCCCAGGCGCTTGTGGCGACGGACAGGCCATCCTGTGATGGCTGTGGTCCACCGTGCGGCCACGGTAACATGTCAGCACTGTGTCATACACACACACAAACACTTTTAAACTCATATGAGTAAGTAAGGATTAAGGAAGGAAGTAATCTTTACTAGCGCGAGATAAAAGCCCACACTTCACAACAACAGTATAGGTCAATTATTTAAGGTAACAATACAATACAATTTCAATGGCAATTACTACTACAACAACAATAAAGTTCAACAATAGTGACAACAGTACCAGTACAATGTCTGTACGAAAAAACTGATAGAATAAGAAATGAATATGTCGTTGTTTTCAAAGTCTAAGTTAGAATGGTGAGAAGCGCTTTGTGTCTTAATAGGCTTTATAAAAATGCCTGGATACATACACAGATTCTAAATATCAGAAACTTTATATAAAACTTATCAAGTTACTAGCTGACATAATGAGGCAAAGGAGAGTGCAGAAAATGCAATAAATGGTTGGCTGGTAAGTAGTATTGTTAGTAGAAGGTTCCCACTCATTTATTGTTTTAAAATTTCCTGACTTTCCCTGACTTTCCAGAAAACTTTCCAACAAATTCCAGACACAACTATTAATGCAAGTTTGAACAATAAAACTACTTTTAAATATGTTGTTTAAAATGCATCTCCTCCCCTACACCGGTCGCTTTCCACCTATTCTTTTAGAAAAATTCAGTTCAACAAAATGATAACAATTTCAGTTACTTTCTTGACAATTTCACTGTCAGGGAACATCATTTGGAGTACATTATTCATGTTTTTTGACAAATTCAGCAAAAGTGATTAAGTGGGACATAAAAGCATTTTTCCTGACCCACAATAAAATTCTCTGACATTCCGTGACTTCCCAAGTTTTCCAGAGGAGTGTTGGAACCCTGAAGGAGGAGGAGGAGGAAGAGTAAGAGGAGGAGGAGGATAACATAAATATATAATTCGTACAGTGACACTCATTCAAAATATCAAGTTACTGGCACTCCCAATCGAGTACTGGCAAGGAACAAGTCTTCATCTTAAAAGGACAACAAACCTGGTCGACTCAAAGGTCAATTTCATTGGCAAGACCAAACCAGACAGTGCCACATCACTTAAAAGATGGTGCCATGATTGAGATTGAAAAGGCAATGCCAAGATTGAAAAGGTGATGTCATGACTGAAAAGGTGATGTCATGATTGAAAAAGTAACACCATGATTGAAAAGACGATGTCATGATTGAAAAGGTGATGATTGAAAAGGAGATGCCATGATTGAAAAGATGCCACCATGAATGAAAAAGTACTGCCATCACTAAGAAGATAGTGCCATCACAGTAAAGTCAGAGCCACCAATGAATAGACAGTGCCCCTATTCAAAAGCATGCATGATAGCAGTTGTCCATACTTTGGTTGCATGTGCTGTTGCATTAGTGATGATGCCTGCATGCCGCTGTTGTCCGTCCTTTTGGGAGTAGTCGTGCAGTTGTTGTTTGGACTGTGGTTGCGCTGGTGTCGGATAAGAAGCAGACGACTCAGCTCTTCACACCAAACGGATAACAGACCTACAATCAAGATGAAGACATCACCGTTAGTCAACGCCAATCTTGTCTGCTGGCTTTAACCGGAGCCACAGAAAATGCTCCACGGGATAAATTTAATACAGAAATCAATAGGAGATGAATCAAGAAATCACATAATTGGAAAATCAGTCAATGACATTATCGAAATGCATCATCAGTACTGGCAATGCACCATCACCTAACAATGCACAATTCAACAATGCATCATTCATCAACGCACTCTCTGACATTGCACCAATGCATTATTGCAATGTGCACTGTTGAATCGCGCATTTCTCCTAAGTAATGCGTTATTCCGCGGGGCCACATTCACCAATGCACAATTATTCGTCAAGGCCATGGATTTTCACTGCAACATGATCCCCGAAGATCCACTGAACTGAGCTAATCAACTTCACAGGACACGCGCATGATCGATCGATCGATCTGTCAACCGATCATTCAATCAATCAATTTATTTAAGAGCAGCAGAATCATGTAAACATCACCTTTTCTCTCTTCGACCAGCAGAGAGAAAGAATCTTTAGGAACAGGGACACAGCGCAAATAGACACTTATACAGAGCAGCTTAGACATTAACAAGATGTCTTTAACTCTGAATGAATCTCTTTTGAAGCCCGATAGTTTCCAAACAGAGACAGACCCAGTTAGCTACTACTGACAGTTGTTTACGTTACACTGAGCTCCAAACTATTTTTAACTTACGCAGTCATATCAACCAGGAGGTTATTAAATGGCTACGTCAGTGCTGTCCAACCTTTTTGACCCCGCGGGCCACCGAAGAAGTTATTCTTGAAGCCGAGGGCCGCACCATGAAACACAAAAGCATTGACTAAAATTTATTGAAAATTAGTAACTGTATTAAAATTAATTATGGATTAATAATTGTATTGTATTGTATTTGAACACTTGTTATAGCGCCCCTACCAGATTTCCCATTCAGAGGCGCTCCCGACTACTGCGCGAACGCTGAATCGGAGTTTCACGCCGAAGCGCATGAGCAATTGCGAGTGAAGGACTTGCCCAGGGTCCCTACGCGGCGGCTTTGAGGTGGATTCGAACCCGCAACCCTCCGGCTGCAAGGCACCGAACATACCCCTATACCACCGCGCCCCAGTATATTGTGTTGTGTTGTGTGTTGTATTGTACTCCACGTTTATAATGCGACCGAGCCACCCGCAGTAAAGATCCGAGAAATTAATCTCTGATAAACCGACCCGACCGGGAAGCGAACCCGGGGCGCCGGCGTGACGAGCGGGAACCAACCCACTCGGCCACTCAGGATCCTAATAATAGTGAATAATTGCATGTTTGGAATGTATGGCATGCTTTTCCGTAAAATACATAAATGTTCAAGCACCTTTTTAGTGAGATATTTGGCTTTGAATTGCGCTTGCAAATTTTTTATGCTATATACATTATATTAGTATAATTATTAAATTTGATTTTTTTGGTTTCCGCTCATGTTGAAAACCGTAGACTACGTTTTAAAAATGTAAACAAGCTTAATGCGTTGTAGGAACTAGATTCTGTGTTCACATTGTCAAATGATAAACCAAGTTACGAACGAATAGCTATGCAAGTAGGCCAGTGACTTTGTCTTTTACTTAATTTTTACAGAAATTGCAAATATTTAGTGAGCTCGGGCGGGCCACTTAGAATGAGCTCGCGGGCCGCATGCGGCCCGCGGGCCGCAGGTTGGACAGCACTGGGCTACGTTATACAAAGGTCACAATGTAACGCTTAATTAAATCTGAGATCAGCGTGTGGAACTATGCTACACAGTCTGAATTTCTGAACTGCAGTGGAAATCAACTGCAATTTCATCATTTAATGCTTTAACGACGAGAGTGTACTAAAAGTGAGTGGGAAACCAATGCAGCTTGTCGTTAAGCGTTAAAACGAGTTTAAACACAACTGAGGCTGTTAATTTATCATCATTTTTAAGAACCATTAATGGAATGGATTAATTGATGAAAGACCGGCAGAATGACTGATTCATTTAGAGCGTCATGACCCGCAGATTAATTAACTGATAGATACACTGATTGATTAATTAATTGTCCTGTTAATAAATATCCTGATTGTCTGATGGTTGGCGGCCATAATGGTTTGTATGATTGATAACCTGATTGACTGTCACAATGGCCCTATTGATTGACTGACTGATTGAGTGTTGGAGGATTCCTATCATAGATTGATGGCTTAATTGACTAAAATAGAATGTCAGCAAGGTTCCTATGAATGGCCAGAAACAAGACAAGGATTGGAAATAACCATCTTCTCTTCACTCAGAACAGAATCACAATTTGGTCAATGCTGAAATAAATCCCAAACCTGAATGTGCATCAATTACCCGATGAATCGAATCCTATGAACACAGATTTCCTTAGCAAACAAGGAATACAATACAATACAACTTGTATTTATAACGCTCCTTAATAAAATAGAGTCTTACTCAAAGGACGCATTACAATCAGTACTTAGAGAAGAGATAAGTTTTAAGTTTAGATTTAAAAATATTAATTAAGGAAGACCATGGAGAGCAGAATCAAAGCTCAAGACTTCAGTCATAAGACTCCAAAATATAAATATATATAAATGTGAAGTGAAGAGCGGTCCCTTAATCTGATCCCATGGGTATGAAGTGTTAGCGACTTTATTTTCTTATCCTCGGCATATCAGTCCAGTCTTCTCCCACTGCCAGACACTACCATGTGATTCTCCCTCAAAACTCAGTAAGACATGCTATGATGCTAGCGCTTGCAGACAACTTACAAATGTTTCGGAGAATTCATATTTTAAAAGTACACAACTTTCTTTATGAACTGCTTTTGCTGTAATTTGTCAGAATAATCAAAATTTTCAACATACTCAAGATGTTTTACTCATTAGAGGCTCTTGTCTCAAACTAACTGAAATGAAAAAATGGCAGATCGGTTTCTAAATATGATGCTTCCAAACATAAAGCTGTTTGAAGGTATGAATTACATTTTACCTATTTTGACAGATTTAAAAACTAGTGCCATACAAATACCACATTGCTATTAATATGTATCTTGTGAGATGATTCTGAAATACAGAACCTGCAAATGTAAACCTGATTTAAGCCACTATCATTACAAAACCCGAACTCAACACAAAAACATTTCTGGCTACTGTTTGATTTTGAAGCAGCTTTATCGCAGAACAGCTTTTAACACCTATCAGAGGACCTAAAAGGGCACTGCATAAATACCTAGATGCATATATGCATTATATATACATGTACACATATATACATATATATATATACATATATATATATATGAAAGAGAGAGAGAGAGAGAGAGAGACAGAGACAGACAGATATGAGACAGAACACAGACAGAGGCAGAGACACAGAACAGAGACAGACAGCAGAGAGAGACAGAGACACGGAGACACAGAGAGAGAGAGAGAGAGAGACAGACAGACAGACAGACAGACAGACAGACAGACAGACAGACAGACAGACAGAGACAGACAGACAGAGACAGACAGACAGACAGACAGACAGACACAGAGAGACAGAGAGAGAGAGAGAGACAGAGACAGAGAGAGACAGAGACAGAAAGAGAGAAACAGACAGACAGACAGAGCGAGACAGACAAAGAGAGAGACAGAGGGTCTATACCCAAAGTGCCAACTCAGTTTCTCTAACTCTGAAAATGCTGTCAAACAAAGATCAGAATCTGTGGCTTTGCATCACATGTGTGCAACAGTCTGCCAGCAGCTACTCTTGTATATGTGCATATATGCATGCATGTATGTGTTCAAGTATACATGTATGCATGTATGTGACAATCTGTGTATGCCTATATACATATGAGACTATGTACATAAGGATGTATGCACGTATGTATCCAGATGCTTTATATAGCACCAGTTAAGAACCTCTTGAAAGTGCGGTACACCTGGTCGATAGATCCCGCTTATAGATGAACTTATTCTTACTATTGAACTTTAACATCTTGTAGGTTTGCAGGTCCCACCTTTAAGTGGTTCTTGAAGACACTTTCAAATGCTCCAGTTACATGCATACGCGCAAGAGCACAGGTCTTTCTTGACTAATGAAAAGTATGATATGATGACGCTTCAATCAAACTATGCAAGAATGGGCAAAAGCCAGAACATACAAGTGACAAGGTTAGCACTTGTTTCTTGTGAAATGCTTATGGTTGTCAAAATCATTCATCTATGGCAGGGTTCGTCAGTTCAAGAAACTTTGGCTCAGCTGAGGGATGATAGCAGCAAACCTCCAACCAGACAATACATTGCCTTGTCACAAGTTGTCTGTTGGACATGAAGTCAAACACGGCCGATGACACCCAAGCACTGGTGGACTGTCAACTTAGACCTTGGAGCATAAAACCTCTTGCAAGACATATACGGGTAGACATCTTTGGATTTCTGTGCCCTGTGTGTGCCCATCCATAGCACCCCTACCGAACTTGCCTATAAAATGAGTACATCAACTGCACACTGTCTAGAGGACGGTCACATGGTGAGGTAGAAGACTGGCCACAATTCTTCATATGCCCAGGTTGATAAAATGAAGATGCTATAAACACAATTTATCAAGGGCTTTCCATCAAGAATAATAATAGCAATAGTAATAGTAGTAGGAGTAATAATAGTAATAATAATAATAAATTAATAATAATAATAGTAATAATAATAGTAATAATAAATAATACTAAATTAATAATACTAAAAATTATAATAATTTAATAGTAACAACAGTAATAAATATGGATGGCTAATGATGACAGTCACTTCTTGCAAGTGAGCAAGGACCTTTAAGCGGAAGCCATGCACTGACAGCTCTTACAAAAGGCATGTGTCCACGCAAGCTCTTCTGGCGACCTCTAGTGGCCTAGTTCCATAATATGCAAATCAAGTATCAAGTAACGACATTTCATGTTCAAGTAAGCCATCGATTAAAGCCATCGCTCTCCTTAGCTTCACAGTACACAGCAGGAGGAGACTGGCTGTACAGAATGTAAGGCAACATACGGTAGCTTATGGTACGACATGGAAAGCTAAGATAGGGTAAGGTAGGACACAGCACTGTAAGGTATTATTATTATTGTGCAAATATTTCCTGCTTCAATCAAATTGGTCCTCGAGGACCATAGGCTGAAGTGCCAAATAAACACGAACATCGAGTGGCTTGTTCTATGAAAAGGTGCTATATAAATCAACAAACAAAATAGCAGTGCCAGTCACAAGCCTGGAGAAAGGAGGAGGGCGACGCTAATCATCTCTGTTATGACACAGTGTCGTTAAACAGCAACCGACCAAAACAACACAATAAAAACACTCGACAACACTACTTTATGGATAACAATGCTCAGAAATGTATCACCTACTTCATAGAACGTAACAGAGGAACCAACCCAAAACGCTGCTACCAAAGGCAAATGCATTGGCCAAAAACGGTAAGTACTCATCAATACATGTTAGAATAAACCAAATATTATGTGAAAACAAACAATTAGTGTATTCAATGATGTTTAAAAACCAAGAACTTAATGATTATGTGTTAAAATAATCAAGAACTATAATCACATCTCAACGTAAACAAAGTGTCCAAATAAAAAACTGCATAATCACTGATTACGTGAAAATGGCCAAGTAGTATCAACGTCAATTAAGCGTTAAAGTAACTAAGTAGCACAGTGATATATCTATATATCGAGCATCTTCTAAGAAACTCTTAACTGATGGACCATGTTGCTCTTAAACCCACACAGCGCAGACTGGATCAACGAACCCATTCTCCCAACAACTAACGAAAGGTGCTTCCAACAAAGTGCGACCCTAAGGTCGAAAGATAAGATCATCTGGCTGAAGCACAGACGAAGAAGTAACAGCAATTTAACAACTGCACCATCTGCCTTGATAGAGAGACTTATCTAACGGAACATAGTCTCTCGGTCTATCCATCTACTGCTCATGGAGATCTAAACAGCAGCAGTGCAGCAAAAAGACACAAAAGTCTCCTTAGAAACTTACAAAAACGCGTACACCTGTGTCACTGTGTGATCATACACTACAAGAACAAGCACTGAAAATTTACTTGAACTGCCAATTACCTTAGTATTGCTTTACAAGATTTCAGATGTGCTAAGCATACATTTTAAGCTTGAGCTAGCTAATTCACCGATTTTTGTATTAAATCAGTTTTCACATAGTCAGCAAATAAGATGCTATAAAAGACTTTACATAAATGCTCGCACCTGTGCATACATACATACGAACCTATATACATGATCTAAACAAATCTCTACATCGCATTTACATAATAATTATTGCCACAATGCATACCTGCATACAAGAGAAACTAACAGAATTCTATAATAATTCTACAAGGCATCAATCATTTGGTGGTATCTACCCAAATCCCTGAAAACAAATTCCCTGAAAGTCGTGAAAATGCAAAATAAACCCAATTCCTGAAAACAATATTTCTATGAAGTGTTCTAAATCTCCAAAACGCGTGGACTAATACCACTAATATACTTGGAAAATATCCTTAAATCTCATTAAGTCACACCTTGATTTGAAAAACAACTTTGTTTTGCCCGGAAAATAGATAAGGGAGAGCAAGCAGAAATTTAATTTCACGTACTATGGTTTAGAGGATTTGCAACGCACACTCACTCGTTGGTTGGTTTAAGTGAATCAGCAATTTAATTAAACTCATTATCTCTTGATATAATCCACTATAATAGAGAGTGCATCAAGTAATAACAATATATTATCAACTGGATAGTCCACTATTGGATAGCGCATAAAGTAATAATCTATTACAAATTGGATAGTCCATAAGTCACAGCACAATACACACGCACAATCAGACACGCACACATGTTGATAGCACTCGAGCAGCTTAGGAAAACACAGAAACATCGTTTATCTCGATTACTCAGCATTAATTTCCTCAATCAACGGTAGTCAAATACCTAGTAAGACTCGTCATTTGCCAACTCCTAATTAACTGCCACTGCACGGCTCTCTGCTTCTTCTTCTTCGGCTAAACAAACTCCCAGCTTCCGTTGTGCAGGGGTCAAAAACCAAACTCCTACCAATTTGCCACGGGCCACCTTTACCTTTCAGCCAGCGCTTTTTGGTGTCAATTGACCTGACGAATGGCTTCTAAATAACCGACGTCGTCCTTTATGAGCGGGCACCAGGGCCGAACAAGTGTCATCTATAAACCAGGCTAGTGTAAACAGTTTGGAAACGCGGCGATCATAATCGTAATGCGAACCGGCTGACAAGAAGACTGCTTCGAAATAACATACCCCGACGTGTAAATCATTATATTTCCTACACAGATTTCACTCGAGCCACCTGCCTTTGCATCCATTCAGACCGAAAACTACCTGATGAAGTTCGCTCCTACAAGCGTTTAGATAGAGAGGGGATAGCAGAGACGAGCGTGAGGAGTCGCGCCGAGGCGGGCAGGCAGGCCGACTGGCTGGGCTGTGGGCTACGACGAGGCCGGCTGGCTGGCGGTTGAGCCCAGACGGCCGGCTACGCTCTTGACGCGCTGAACATACCACGGGCCGAAACCCTCACCTTCTCCTCCTCCTCTTCGTCCTCCTCCTCCTCCTGCTCTTGCTCCTAAGACATGTCAAATACCTTTGGACAATACCGAACAATGACAGCAATCGAGCAGAGGCCGACAAGTCATGATATATACACGCAGGCATTTAGAACATTTCCAAGGCACGGACCGACCGACGGAACAGCATTCACCTGAAGTATCAGACTAACAGCTATACGGTCGGCGGCGGCGGCCCAGGCAGTTATGACACCTGACGCCTTGTATTGGGAGTTGTCGTGCGCCGGTGGTTGGCTGAGGGGGGGTCTCCGCGTGGGGTGGGGGGGAGGGAGGGGAGACAGTATAAGCAGAGGTGAGCGCGAGAGAGAAGACATCATCAGAAGAGAGTAAAGCAGACGAAAGCAGAGGAAGGCAACGAAACGAGAAGAGAAGAACAGAGGAGAAGGGAGAGAAGTAGAGCAGACGAGAGCACAGAAGAGCAGAGAAGAAAGATTACAACAGAACAGAGAGAGTAGATCAGACGAAAGCACAGTAAAGCAAAGAAAGAGTTGAGTGGAGTAGAGCAAAGCAAAGCAGACTAAGGCAGAGACACATACACACACATACACCCTGCTCTCTGCTCTCACCTCGAGAGCAGAGAGCAGGGCAGAAGAAGCATAATAAAGCAGATAGATAACAGAGGAGGAGGACATGAGAGGAGATCGGAGCATAGCCGAGAGGACAGGAAGAGAGGCTGGATACAACTTACCCAACAAGACTTAGTCAGCCGACTTTAATTGAAGCCGAGCAGGAAGAACGAGGGAGGGAGGGAAGATTGAGGGAGGGAAGATGGGAGGAGGAGTCTATCAAATAAGACTGTTCCCTGAACAAACGGGAGACAAGAAGCCCTCGACAGTTATTGCTTCACAGCTTCATGCAAGGCGTGCCTTATCTCAATTGATACCCATCACAGGTGAAGAGCTTACTTGCATTATTCGCCGACGCCATAAACACAGTCTCTTTCTCGTCTTCCCAACAATACAACTTTCACCATCGCTCTCAATACTAATAAGGCCTGGTTTAATTGCCCGAGTTTCTACAAGCATACAGCAGCTTTTGATTTAAAAGCAATGACAGTCAATTAAGACATGAACAGCTCAGAACTAGAGCAAGGCTTTGAAAATAGTTAATGAATTTAGGTTAGTTCAAAACTGACAGAAGTATAATTACAGACTCATCAATTATAAACCTACAAAACATCTAATTAATCCAGACAGAATTATCTTATTGATAACTAAATCACACAAACAATTACTCAATCAATCAATCAGAATTTATATAGCGCATTATTGGCACAAGTCGATGCTTAACGACGCCTTCGTACCTGTCATGAAGTCATTAAACATCATTAGAGAAAGCAAGCAGAGAAACAACTGGCTGTTGCATGCATTTGGAAATAATGGTGACAGTTGCCCGTGACTTTGATGGATACTTAAAGGGGCTTCAGACATCATACAACCACACAAACATAAACATAGACACACATACATACAAACATACATACATACATACACAAATATAGACACACACATACCCAAATGCATAGCATATATAGGACACAATATCAAACATACACACATACATAAACATAGACACATACATACAAACATACATACTAATACAGACACATACACCCACATACACAAATGCATAGCATATATAGGACATGTTCTGAAACATGCCACCCAATCCAAGGCCAACAAGAGTGAAGGCCACCTGTGAAGTTGATCTGTCATTAAGTGGTATGGTAGATAGAGGAAGTCGAAGGTAGAGGAGACACAGGTAATTCATGCTATAAGCTCAATGAGTCTGCAGAATCATTCGGCCGCCCATTATACCTGGCCTGATCGGAGTGAAAAAAAAGCCCTCTCAAGTGGTTGTTGATCGGAGCATAGTCAAAATGTTTTCAATTGCTTGCCACCAATTCAGCGCAAAGATAACAGTATTGCTCTGCAGATCCAACGCATGTCTCTTTCACGCATATATTAAACCAAACACCAACGACATGTACACACGGACTGTGGACATACAGTCAATAACTGTGAATACATGCACTGCACGTGACTGCAGATATATATATATATACACAATGAATAACTCTGACTATCTAGCCAATATATATATATATATATATATATATTATATATACCTGAAGGCATAGTGCATAATTTACAATCACTTAGCTACATGACGTGTCATACATCGATCTTAGCAACTATTCATAGATATATATTATTAGGTTTATTCAACGTTCTTAACAAGGACATCATAAGCCACAGAATACAAACATGCTGCTGGGAAATGATTATTATTATTCATATTATGGTATTATTAATTATTCTTTGTTCCCAAAGATCCCATCATAAGAGGCAGTATACAAAAACTGCTTATGGGATATTACTATTACTATTATTTATTTTTGGTTTATTCATTGTTCCCTTCATAAGATGCATTATACACAAATTGCTTCTGTGCCATGAAGACACGAAGCTTTGAAGGAATCTGAAAGGACCAAGGTCCCATATACTAAGGTCACATGTGTAACATCAAACCGGTTTAACACGACACATAACATATACAGTCAACTTTCTATTTTCAATAAACGAAATTATATAGTCACAAATTATTGCAGCTTTACCTGAACAATATTGTTCCTAGTTATTATCAACAAGTCATTTTATATACATTCCCAGTTATTAATTATATTCTTACAATTATAGTTGGAGTGTTACTGAATGGCCACGGCTGTGAGAGGCGCTATATAAATTACTAATTATATTACATTAGTTACATATTAACTATTCTAATCTAAAACTTCTGTTACTCTTTATCACTGTTTTAAAATGCAAACAGCATGAATCGCTGAACCAAATCTAATATCATAATCTTTTGGAAAGAAGTAGTCAACAAGACCCATAAGGCTTTAAATTACTTAAATTAACAACACTACAGTGATAATATATAGCCATGTAAATTGTAAATAGCTTTATTCACATAGTTATTAGCTACATGTAATAATAATATCAAAGTTTATCTTCTTGCTGTTGTATTGTCATAATTTTTATACAGATTAAGTTTTAAGTTTACATTCTTGTTGCTACTGTCATTATTTTTATCCAGACAAAGTTTATCCTCTTGTTATTATTGTCAATATTTTTATCCAGATTATTGTCTAACACCATAAAAGTGAACCCTGAGGAAAATAACTGCACAAAGAACGTTGATAAAGTACATTAACACAAAACCTTATCACTATAATTAATATGCATCAAGTAATAACAATCTTGCCGACATAAAAACTTTAATACATACAAAAGTGCATGCACATCAAGACAAACAGCATAGCATACATATATCTATTATATACATGTATATGAATTATATATATATATACACATATATGTAAATATAATGCAGATATATATATATGTATATATGCACGAGAACATGGGCAAGATTGTGTACAAAGTGATAGGAAGTAGATGGGCCAAGAGAGCGAGTCCATTTGGTTTCTGCATAATGCTAATACAATATGAAACACTTTCTTGAGTGGCTGATCTGTTCACTAGATGTAGTCAACATTGCTTTCTTTGCTGCTGCGGCCTGGCTGCCGTATGCGGTGGCGGCGGCCGCATTCAGACGGCGCTCGTGCGTGTGCGTATGTGTGTACGTGCATATGAACAACTCTCCTACCACTTCTATCTGTCTGTCCGGCTGTGTGTCTCTTTGAGTCTGACTCTTCGCATCTGATCGGATCATTGATTATGCTGCAAGCTCAAACTTGCACTTGATCTATTTTTATAATCACTTTAGACGTCCAATTACCACTCTTCAGTCTTCCTCAACACAAACTTATTATTCTCACTCTCTTCGTCTGTCTGTCTGCCTGTTCGCCCGTCCGTCCGTCTGTCTGTCTGCTCCTGCCTGTGTCTTCCTCTGTCTGTTTCTCCCTTACCACAAACTAGGTGTGGGCAACGATTAAAACTTTTAATCGAAATTAATCGCACGATTAAAACTTTTAATAATGTGATTAATTTTTAATCGCATGTCAAGGATAGATAGATAACAAGCACAACTACTCTACCGACTCTGATTAGCTACGCTGAATATGCAATATATAAATGCTTGCAGTCAATAAAATAAGCAAACATGCTTTTACTACTTGTTTTTTCCTTTTTATTTTTTACATCAAAGTTTAAAGTTTAAACTGAAAGTTTTTACTTTGTAATAGCGGTTTTTTCAAGAATTGTTTTAGCGCATTTATTAAAAATAATTGGGTGCAGTAACAATAGCTCTAGCATTAACTGCTTTAAAAAATTTAATCACATTAATTAATTAACGCAATAATCGCGTTAATAACGCGTTAAATGCCCAGTCCTACCAAAACCCAGTATAATTCATATTCGGTTACTGGTCACTAATAATTCCGTAGTTCTTTCAAATATGCTAACTTGTTTAGTGATTACTGAATTTTGTTATGATAAAGACATTCCCTTTGATTTGCTTAAATCAGAATGCTGTCATGACCCTTCAACAAATAGAGTTTAAAGCAACAACAGAGGCATCAATGTGTAGAGCTAATGGTAACACACTTGTTGACACGTCTCTACAGAAAGCGCCGATTATAATCGGTGTCCGAGTTCAAAGGTTCATTCAGCTGACACGCACAAACAAAGTCAGAGCAATACAAGCACAATCACACAGCAATACAAACACAATCACACTAATCCAAACACAGTCACACAGCAATACAAACACAATCACACAGCAATACAAACACAATCACACAGCAATACAAACACAGTCACACAGCAATCCAAACAGAGTTACACAGAAATCCAAACAGAGTTACACAGAAATCCAAACACAGTCACACACTAATCCAAACACAATCACAAAGAAATCCAAACACAGTCACACAGCAATACAAACACAAACACACAGCAATACAAACACAAACACACAGCAATACAAACACAAACACACAGCAATACAAACACACAGCAATACAAACACAAACACACAGCAATCCAAACGGAGTTACACAGCAATCCAAACACAGTCACACAGCAAATCCAAACACAATCACATGATGACGATGATGATGAATACGGCAACTTCTACAAAGCCGTACATGGCACATACCGTTACAAGGGTGCTTAGACACAAAGCAATCCAATCACAGTCACACAGCAAACCAACCAAAGAACACCTATTTAACCTTAAATTATCACTCTTAACAATACTTGAACCAACTATTAAAACATCAGCCAGTAACTATAATAAAGAGAAGTGCAGTAAAGATTGAGGTCAGAAAATAAAAAGAATTAGAAACTCTTGACGCTGTCATCATAGCGATATCAAACAATTTTACACAGGTAGAAGATATAAAGGTTCAAGTTATAATAACAACATTTCCCTATTGAGAAGTCTTGATTAAAAAACTGAAGCGTCACAAATGAGGATGGCACTCGAGCTGAACGCATTCGAATGTCGAGAGTTAACTAATTTCGAACGGCATAGCCTGACACAAACACTGATAACCATCAAAAGACAAACAACACTTAGACCAACATTGAAAATCACGAACAAAGCCAGTCAACTAACCGGCCTGTCAGCCAGCCAACATGTCCACTCTGCATGTTTACTCTCTCTCTTTTTCTCTGTTTCTTTCTCACTCACTGTCTCTCTGTCATTAAGTCTCTGTCTCTCTCTGTATGTGTCGATCCTTATCTCTCTGTCTCTGTCTCTGTCTGTATGTCTCAATCCTTATCTGTCTGTCTCGGTCTTTCTGTAGGAGCGATCTAATCACTCACTTGGGGCAAATACTTACTTTTCTAGGGCAATAATTCACGTCTCGTCAAGCGTTTGCTACGGATCGTGAAAAGATCTCTTCTCCTGTCAGGATCCAATCAATGTCTTCTTAACAGAATTCTGTCAAATCAACCATCAGCCTCAACTCTACCTGGGTCAGTAAAGAGTAACAACCTAACTTGGGGGAAGGTGAGAAAGGATGTCCTGTCTATGGATTGCTGTGGTCATGTTTGCACCTCAGCCAAAGGATCTTTCAACATCGGAACCATACTGGTGATGAGTTCAATAGAGGTGGGTTAAACAAGTGTGACATTACATTTGCCATTTTACATGCCAACACTTACCATTTTACATCATTTTACATGCCAACAATTACCAATTTACATGCCAAAATTTACCATTTTACATGCCAACATTTACCATTTTACATGCAAACTTTTACCATTTTACATCATTCTATATGCCAACATTTACCTTTTACATCATTTTACATGACAACATTTGTCATTTTACATCATTTTACATGCCAACATTTGCCATTTTACATCATTTTACATGCCAACATTTGCCATTTTATATTGTTTTACAAGCCAACATTTACTATTTTACATCATTTTACATTCCAACATTTGCCATTTTAAATGCCAACCTTTACAATTTCCCATGCCAACATTACAATTTCACATGCCAACATTCACCATTACATTTTACATGCCCACATTTACCATTTTACACAACAACATTTACCATTTTAAATGCCCACATTTACCATTTTACACACCAACATTTACCATTTTAAATACCAACATTTACCATTTTACATGCTAACATGCTACAGAACATTGTTCAGTAATAATGCTTTTGTGGATGACATGACAACCTGGCATGGTTGCTTCTGTTACCTGATAAAATTTAAAGGTATTTGTTTACATCTTCTCCTTTAGAGATTACTGCCAAGCAGAAGCTCCATGCAGAGGTTGAAGGATCTTGTAGCAGAGGTGCAAAGATGATGTAAGTGTAATAAAAGGATCTCTTTTAAGAGAGATCCTGAGTGGCCGAGTGGGTTGGTAGCCCGCTCGCCCCGCCGGCGGCCCGGGTTCGATTCCCGGTCGGTCGGTTTATGAGAGATTAATTTCTCGGATCTTTACTGCGGGTGGCTCGGTCGCAATATAAACGTGGAGTACGAGGTTGTACTCTGCCTCCGACACTAATCATCTTCGATATGAAAAAGTGTCGTTAAGCCCAAGTACACACAACCTCCCAACTTGCAGCAGTACAAAATATTGACCATGAAAGGATGTAGGGCCTAGTTAGCCCAGACCGCATGGCAAACCACTGATGGTCACCCAGCAAGATGATCAATGTTGCTCAACTTGCAAGCATCGTATCCACAGCAAAAAGCCATCGTCACCCAATAGCTTAATTCAACTTCAAGTTTAACGGATCTTTGTCAAGACATAATAAAACGCTGTCGAGGGTTACTGTTGTCAAGCCTGTGCCTCAGCCGAAAGATCCTCAACCGGAAAGAATGGAAATGCTTTTGAGCTTCCTTCTGGGTGATCATCTCTGCATCCCTCTCCTCAACAAGGCGACAAGATCCTCGTCTCTTCCATGATTCATCCGTCTCTTCTTGGGCAACGGCCGTGCCCCGCGCAACCGACCAACAATGGCCTAATCCAGGCCAAGCCACCGCCGCCGCACCGTACAACGGGCCCCGCTCCCTCCGTGGCCGCCATTGTGTTGCACGGCGGCCAATACGAACGAAGGGAAGACAGTGGAGAGGAAGAATGGCTTCGGTACATTAATAGCACTGTAGTGTAATTGGGCGGAGAAACCCCTGAGGACAGTTTACCATGGGAGCATTTGGCGCGACAGATGGACGACGGATCACACACGCCTAACAAATGGTCCAACCATCGCCCGACGACGCTCAATCGGCTCAATGCTGGATTTTTCATCTGCCCAACACACTCTCCTTCTAATCCTCCGATCCCACATACTTCTCTCCGCTGCACAGTTGGTCTTGCCCTCCCACCGACCATACGCTCAAACATCGATGGTGTTGAGCAGTTGCAAGTCAAGGACTTGCTCAAGATCCCTATCCAGTGACTGCCTCAGTGGAGGTTCAAGTCCCGTACTCTCCACTTTAAAGGCCGAGCTCTCAAACCAATCAGCTACCGTTCATCATGACACCCAGAACTCAACAGGGAACCACAGTAAAAAAACAAGTAAACATCATCAAAGTCTAAATCAGTGGTTCTTAACCTTTTCAAGGGAGCCGAACCCCAAGAGAAATCCATGACCACTCACCGAACCCCTCAAGTTTGAACAATAATTTTTTAACTAATGGGAACAAAAGGAAATAAAAAATTGTACCAAATGTGATACAATATTAATACATTCAATGGTAGGCAATCTATTTCAGACAAAATTTATTAAATAAATGTCGAAAAATAAAATAAAATAGCAAATGATTTTTCACTCACACTCACTGAACCTGATTATGTATATATTTCAGAGGACCTCTGCCGAACCCCTGGCACTGGCTCACCGAACCCCAGGGGTTCAGTCGAACACTGGTTAAGAAACACTGGTCTAAATCTAAGTGCGTTGCTGCAATTACTCAGAAACTAAACACGTGGCTGCAGTTCTTATAAGCATGAATGCACCACTGTAGTTACTACAAGAAATTAACCAGTTATGCTACTGCCATTGTTTTAAGCATGAACAACTGACTGCAGTTATTCTACAAAATAAATGATCACGGAACAAATTGTAGTAAATTGCTTCCGCTGCAGTAAGATAAAGCTGCAGCTTAATCAATGCAATCAACCCCCTTGTGCTCAAGTCGATTTCTTCTAAATCTCCATCCATTGTAAAATTGCTATTCTTTTATCACTGACAAAACAAGTACTTCAAACCCGTGCAATACAATGTAACACAAAGCAGTACAATACAATGTAAAGTAATGTGATACAACAAAGGAAATACAATATAATGCAAATTAATGTGATACAATGCATTGTTTTAAGCATCAACAAGTGGCAGTGCGATGTAATGCACCATATTTACAGACTTTACAATTGTAAGTGTTAGATAACAAACACTGCTCGGCATAACTTACAATAAAATACTAATTATATCAGCAATATCAGTGACAACCCTTCAAGACACATCGACAAGAGGAACACTCTTTCACTTCATGTAACAAACTGCTTTTGTATATCTCTCGGCTGAGGAAATTTTTTCTCTTCAGCTAAGTTACACCTGTCTGAAATCGCAGTCATGTATGCAGCACTTATAAAGAGTCTTTCAAGTTCCTGATCAGATGATCAATCTCTGTCCAAGACAAGGCAGAGATATGAAAGATAGTTCAGAAAATAAAGGGAAGATCGAAAAGAACAATGGAAGTCGTGAGAACAACGGGAAGGCGAAGCTGGAAGGAGGAAAAGAGCAGCCGAAGAAGGTTGAGAATGAGGAAGAGAAGGTTGAGAAATGGAAGGAAACGAAAAAAGGTGGGAAAGGACGAACGAGTGGGAGTTGGAGGAGAAGGAGAAGGAAGTGGAAGAGGCCAGCAGTGTATATACATGTCGAGGAGGAGGCTGCGGCGTGTGCTACCCTCTAGGCACACACACAGGCTCTTAGCCGTAGTCTGGCATCCATAAAAATGCTGAAAGTAAGAGAAAGACACAGAGACAGACGGACGGAGACAGGGAGCAGGACCGAGGAGGACAGATGCTGACGGACGGGCGGACGGGTAGACCGAGGGGCTTTTAATACAGCCATAAAACATTAGACAGAAATTGTTTTGTGCAGACTATAACCACAGCCGCAGTCGATGCTGCTGCTGCTGCCCGTAATGCCGATGGCGCGCGGGTCACACTTCCTCCAGCATAAGCACCACTTGACATAAATTGCGTTGAGGATAAGCCAGGCACCAACCGGGCTGCGGCAGTCCACGCCAGGCCTTCTTCCATCTCATACGATCCTCCTCCCTCTCCTCCTCCTCCTCCTCTTCATCCTCCTAACAACGGCACAGAAAACTTGCAATCTAAGTCAATACGGCAATACACTAAAAATGGACTCTAACTTACGGGCCTGCCCGTCGGCGGCGGCGGTCGGGGCCAAGCTCCTGGCCCAGTCCTTTGATGCAAAGCAGCGTGGCTCCATCTGCCGAATAAAGCGGCGAAATAAATGGACTTAGACGCGTTGACTTCTTCCCGCAATTGACAAAAACGGCATTAATTAAAGCCGCGCCGATCTCCAGCACAACAAACGCCGTGCTCTGTCTCTCCGTCTCTGTCTCTCCGTCTCTGTCTGCCTCTCTCTCTGTCTGCCTCTCTGTCTATCTGTCTCTCATGGCAAAACATATCGACGGCCAAAGACGCGTCTATCAACAATACACCGTCTTCGTATACGGTGTGTCTGCGTGCATTCGTTCATTTGTTTGTGTATGTGTGTGTGTGGATATGTTTGTGTGAGTGTGTGTGTGTGTGTTTGTGCGAGTGTGAGGGTGTGTGGGAGTGGATGCTGGGAGGAGTTGGTGTGTGTGTCGAAGGAAGTGTAGGAGCAAACCTGATAGAACAATTCGGAGGATAAGCGCAAACAAAAACAGGCGAAAGAACGCCAAAGTACGCAATGAGAAAGCCACCGGCGAGAGAGACGAAAGCCACAATAACAAGAAGCTATGTTGCGACATCAACACCACCAAAGGCTGGCAGACAAAGAAAGACACACAGACAGACAGAGAGAGAGAGAGAGACAGAGAGAGAAGAGAAGATCGAGACAGACAGACAGACAGACAGACAGACAGACAGATATAGACAGATGTATGGACAGACAGACAGATAGATAGACAGATATAGATAGATAGATATATATTTATATTTTTATATTTATAGATATATAGACGCAAAGACAGAAAGACAGACATATAGACAGATATAGATAGACAATGAGTAGAGACAGAGAGAGCCAGAGGGAGACAGAGACAGACAGACAAGCAGAAAGAATGAAAGAGAAAGATAGAGAGAGAGAAAGAGGAAAACAGAGAGATATAATCTGCATTATAAAAAGTGTATAATGCTCTTGTATCTGCAAATGAAAATCATTCTTATTTGGCAATTAAACCAATTACTGGCGTTACAACTAAAATCCCCAAATACATTAAATAACTTACTTATTAGCTACATCATGGCATTAATTAAAGTTGTGCAGAGCTCTAGCATAACACGTTTTATGTATGTGTGAGTGACACTAATAAACTATCACTATCTACTACATGTTAATTAAGATAAGAATCTTTCAAAGCAATTAATAAATATGATAGTCTTACACAGCAATCATAATTATGACATAATTATTAACTGTTAAGGCTGCAATACGACATTGAATTAAACTATTACTTGCATACTACTTTAATACTACTAATTTCCTCCTGCAATACGTAGCAGGATTCTGGAGGGATTTCACCTGCATCTCTTTGCTGCCTAAAGACCTTTCTCTTTTCACGGGCCAGTCACGCTGAGAGCGCTTCTGAACAGTTCTGCTGTGAGAAGCGCTTTACAAATGTTCAGATTAGATTAGATTAATATAGCATTATAACTTTAAATTTGTTGGCTGAGTCACAGTTGTTATCTGGAATTACAGCAGTAAAATTGTAAAATGCTATTTTGGTGAAAATAAGATTATTTCTGGATACAGAACACGCCAAAGAAGAAAGCTGATAAAGTGGAGCAACAATTGTGGAATGAAATTAAACTACATTTCCTGTCCCATTAACAGCCAGATATCACCTGAACAGCATCTACCTACAGGTAAAGGAACAGATAAGCCAGACGACCCCTCCTCCTCTTCCTTCTCCTTTCCTCTTCCTCCTCCTCTTCCTCCTCCTCGTTCTCCTCCTCCTAGTCCATATTTTCCTAGATGGCGCCAATGAGGAAGGTCCATAACTTAACCTCTGTTTATTTACCCAGACCACAGAGAGAGAGAGATGAACCTGTCGCCAGTTCTGGAACCGCCGCCGCCGTCATGATGTGTGCTAGCCGACACAGTCAACCTTTGACCCCCAGATTCAAATCACAACATTTTCAAACACAGGTAAACACGCACAGCACACACAAACGCACACACACAAACACACACACACACACGCACACGCACACACACACACACACACACACACACACACACGCAAACACACGCAAACACACACACATACAAATAAACACACACAGCCATATACACAAACACTCCACACAAATAAAACTAATACATCTCTGCAATACATAAACAAGCTCCTACACACACAGAGAGAGGCATGCAAATCCACACCTGCGCAGCTCTGCATACACGCATGCATTTGCATATATTGGGATTGTTGGTAGATGCTTTGCATACCTTGTGTATTAAGAACTACTATTAACTTAACCTTCAACCTTTGCTGACGTTTTTCTCTGCAGAGTTCTGAAAGAGTCTTGGATTGTGTTTGGCAGAAAAAGAGCTACGTAAACTGAACAATTGCATTCGGTGCAAAGACTTCCCTACACAGATATAATAATGATAAAGCTACTTTCCATTGATTTCTTGCAACGTTCCCATCTACGCCAGCACATACACAAACAAACTCACAATTACGATTAATATGATTTCACTTTTCAGATGGTAAGAACCATAACGCAATGTAATGATGTAAGACACGGTAATGTAATGTGAGCATGGGCGTATTTAGGGGGTTTACGGGTTCAAACCCCGATATAAGTTTCCCAACAAATTTTTTATATGTTTTTACATGCAAAATACAAAAAAACCTGGACTTTTGCGATGATTTTCAATAGAAACTTCTTTTGGTTCTCTGCCTTGCTAGGCAGGTTCGTACGTCCAATTTCGCCATTCATCACGTTTTCTGGCTCTTTCCTTCAGTTTGCTGTAAACCTCCTCCATCATCCAGTTCAACAACATCATTCTCAGTCTTCCTCGTGTCTTCTTCCCCTCCATTCTACCCTCAATTATAATTCTTAGAAGGGAATCTCCCCTCATGATGTGGCCCAACCATTTTCTTTGTCGGCTTCTTATTATCTCTATCATGGATCCACCCCCGGAAATCTCTTAAAACCCCTTCCGAAATTTTTTTCTTGCTCCACCCATGAATGTGAGACAGGTTAAGGTAAGGTAAGATACTATCAACATCAGTAATCAGAACCATGGGTTGAGGAATATTTGACATGAAGAAACTCCGGCTGTAGCACATATGCAACAATAGTAACTCAACAACTGGCCAACACATCCGTATTAAAGGTTACAAGGCTTGGAAATAAATGTTCAATTTCACTCCGTGCATCAGGACTTGAATACTACACTCAGAGATGAATAGGCAGACACATTATCATTGTCTGCTACCACGGCACTGGCATTCAGCCTACGCCAGGTGCTTTGATATTATCCGGTGATTTATCACACAGCCTGCTTTAAAATTTATTCCGTAAATACTTGGGAAGCCGCAATCCCTATAGTCACTATAGTGTATGCATGCAGGCATATATAAGTGAATGTATATACATGCAAGCAGGTATATGCATAGACGTATATATATATATTTATAAACGAATCTGGTTATTTTTTTAACCTTTTAACAATCTCTCTCAAAGGCACAGAAAAACTACGCTGTTCAAAGACATTGCTGATTTCTTGTGTTATGCTCCGACTGTCTTGTTTGATCTGCTCATTTTCTATTCACATGCCTTCTTTGATTTGCTCATTTTACACCAATGAATGCTCTGTCTCATTTTCACTTACACACATTCTAATATAGTTTATGCTCTCTCTTGAGTGGCTCATGTTACGCTCACACTGACTCATTTTATTTGCTTATTTAACGCTCATATATATACTGACTCATTTTACTTGCTCATTTTATGCTCACACTGACTCATTTTATTTACTCATTTTTATGCTCATAATGACCCATTTCAATTCCTCATTTTATGCTTGCAATAACTTGCATAAGTTAATTATTTTCAGTTTTAAAAGCCAACACCGTAGCTCACTAAACAAACTGTTTAATCTAATAGGCCCATAAAGCTTTCTCACATGACACCTTAAGGTTACATCAGCAAAACAGAGGAGAAGACGGACGGACACAGAGACAGGCAGAGGTAGAAATACACAAAACAACATATAAACAGACAAAACAAGGGAACACAACGCCAGACAGATGGAGGGAGAGACAGACGAACAAGCAGTGGTTGTACACTAATTGGCTGACGTCTAAACACAGAGAAAAGCATCTCAATTCTAACGCACTACTCACAGGAATCTCATCTCTGCCTCCTCTGTGTCTCTATCATTCCTATCCCTAAGTGTCCTCAGAAATTCTGTTTGTCCGTTCCTGGGTATGTCTCTCTCTCTCTCTCTCTCTGTGTGTGTCTCTCTCTCTCTCCTCTCTCTCTCTCTCTCCTCTCTCTCTCTCTCTCTCTGTCTCCTCTCGTCTCTGTCTCCGTCTCTCTCTCTGTCTTCGTCTCCGTCTCCGTCTGTCTGTCTCTCCGTCTCCGTCTCTTCTCTGCTCTCTCCTCTTTTCGTGTCTCTTCTCGTTTCTCCGTCTCCTCTCTGCTCTCTATCTCTCTCTCTCTCTCTCTCTCGTCTCGTCTCTCGTCTCTGTCTCTGTCTCCGTCTCTCCGTCTCTGCGTCTGCGTTTCCGAAAACGAACAACATTCAGCGTTTCGTCTCGTCTCCGTCTTCGTCTCCGTCTCCGTCGCGTCTCCGTCTCTCTCGTCTTCGTCTCCGTCTCGTCTCCGTCTCCGTCTCTGTCTCCGTCTCTCTGCTCTCTCTCTCTCTCTCTCTCTCTCTCTCTCTCTCTCTGCCTCTCTCTCTCCTCTCTCTCTCTCTCTCTCTCACACAACCATAAAACACACACATAAACATATTCAAGCACATATAAACACCTACATAGTTACTTATACAAACAACACAAACACATATATACCGATAATAATATCACAATGCACATACATACATGTATAAATAAATCGTAAATAAAGACCAACAAATAAATATAACAGACACATACCGTTCCATACAGGTAACCTATTATATATCTTTAGATACATTATATATATATAATTATTAGTTATATATATAAATTAAACATATAAACAAATGTAGATGCACGCATTCAGGTAAACTATTACATATATATATATAACATATGTTTATTGTTTAATGTATATATATATACATACACACATATATTTGCATAAATCTATTGTGGGTCTGATAGAACTTGCGATGATGGATTTAAGTTGGAAACTGGATAGCCAGTTACAGGCAAGATGCCTCTTGCCCTCGTGGAACACAGGTGAAGTCTTCTCCCTTCCTCTCTCCCTCTTCCTCCCCCCCCCCCACGGGCCGTGCCATCCTTGCTCATCGGCGCCTTACGTCGAATCCAGATGGAAACTCAGATCCTCTTTGGATGAAGAAGGAAAGGAACTAGGAGGAAGAGGGGAAGAATAGAAAGCAGGAAAAGGAAACCGAGAAGGAGGATGTATAAAGAGGAGTCGGAGGAAGCAGGAATGGCATGTAATGAGGGAAAGGGGGAAGAAGGGTATGACAAGGAATTATTGAAGGAGGATGAAAAGGAGGAATAGTGTAAGGAGAAACAAGAGAAGAATGACGAGGCAGAACCGGGGGGGGTGAGGCGCCGAGGAGGAGGAGGAGAAGAGGGAGGAGGTGGCGACGTAAGAGAAACCGAGTATAGGCCGACAAGAGGAACCTGTGAAGGTATTTAGTCCGGCGTATTGATATCTCTCCACTACTCTGCACTCTGAAACACCTTTCAACCCACGGATAAACTTCACGTACAATAACAACGCAATCGCCCGCCCTCCTCCTCCTCCTCCTCCTCCTCCTCCTACCATCTCATCCTCCTTCACTCCCTCTGCCCCATTCCACTGCTCTGCCGACCTGGCACTGAGTACGGGATTCGTGACCTCTACAAAGAGGACTATTTCCAATGGAGCTGGTTTGCGAGGAGTAAGCCCTAGATGTCGCTAAACAATTGACCTATGAACACAAGCGCCTTTTGTAAACCTGGGGATATAGAATGCGGAACCCAACAATGCCACGAGGTTTAGATATACAAATAGCTACATGCTCTGACAGGGCTTTCAAAGGCAATATGTACGTATTATGTATTATGTCCTCCTTCAAATTTTACACAACTATTAATAAAAAATACTCAACATCAGGCTATAATATAATAATAATAGAGTATTGAACAAAATGTATTTAATAGTACATAACTGATTCATCAACAATTCCGCATTGAAATACTTATACACAACTATTAATAAAAATACTAAATATATGCATCACATTCTTTCATATAGAGCATTGAATGAAAGCATAATTGTATATACAGTAACTATAGTAATAACGTAATTAATTATTGCCCTATTTCTATACTGCCTTATTTCGCCAAGTTCTATGAAAAACTTTAATATGAACACACGCCTTTGTAATTATGTAAAAATCTGAATATTATTCATCAATCTCTGCAGGCATTTCATGCCGGACACTCACCCTACATGGCACTTTGAATATGCAAGTCATGATCATTAACGCCACTGAAAATGATTAATACTCTGTAGGTTTTTTTTATCTTGCTAAGGCATTTGACACGGTAGATCATAAAATTATGTTAATTCAGTTAGAACATTAAGGAATCAGAGGAACTTAGCTCAAATGAGAGCCACCTTGATAATCATAGGCTACACTAAGAGTCCTCTGTAATGGTGCTCTATTCGAGCTTGCTCTGGTTAAATATGGAGTCCCTCAAGGCTCCCATCTCGGACCCTTTTTATTCTTGCTTTACATTAACGACTTGGCTCTTGTTTCCCCAACTTTGTTTTTGATATTATTTGCTGATGACATGAATGTGTTTTACTCAAATGGCTCTTGGCAGGTGTTAGTTCGTGTTGTCAATGAAAATAGCTGCCTGGTTCAATGCGAAAAATAAACTTGCACTTAATTTAGAAAAAAACAATTTTATATTATTTAAATCTCACAGGAAACCTCTACCTAGTAACAGTCTTGAGTTAATCATTAACAGTACCCCTATTAAACAGCTCGAGTCCATTAAATTCCTAGGGGTCGACATTGTTCAGCATATGACTTGGAAAGTTCACATTTAAATCAAATCTCAAATAAAATTGCCAAGAATGTGGGCATCTTAACCCGTATCCCATATTTATTGCCAAGGACAACTCGGTTGAATTTATATTATGCCCTTATTTACCCAACCTGACCTATTGCAATATAATCTGGGCACCCACTTACACAACAAGATAGAACAAACTAGTTAATAATCTTGCAGAAGAGGGCTACTGGTTTAATTGAGGGCATTACGAAATGGGAACACACCCACCCATCCTTCACCCAGTTTAGTCTATTGAGAATTGACCAGATCAGAGATTTATACCAACTAGGTGAATTTTTTTCCATGTTTCCTCCAGCATGTCTCTGACATTCATAAATACTTTACAAGAAACTCTTCTGCATACGGCCCTATATCAGCCCATTCAAACACTCAACGTTTCACTATCAAGTCCTATCATGGTACGCAGGTATGGAATAAAATAAGACCATCTGAAGTGTGCCTCATCAGTAATCTGCTGACATTTAACAAGAGATTGCGTGCATTACTACTTTCTTCCACTTCTTATGCAATGACTTTTTGAATGTATATGTAGCCACATGTAGTCAAGATGGAATAGTTAAGTACTTAGTTAAGAATTTTCTACCCATCTATTTTTTACCTTGTTTAACAAACAGGTTAAGTTTAACTCGTTGTAATTTCGAGATGAGTTAATCTTTGCGGTTCTGCCTTTATACGGTGTAATCTTCCTCGTGTTGGCAACCTTGGTTTTTTCTGTATTTACTATTAGGGTGACCCTATACTCAACGGGATGCATATCCCTTCTGGGTTTCCTTTGCTTGCCAAAGTAGTACCCCATTTGTGTCGAATTATGTCTTTTTCATGTCATTAATTTAGTTGCAATAAAAGAAGATTTGATTTGATTTGATATATATACAAAACAAGGACCAAAAGTAGGATCGTTTCAGGGTAGCATATCCTCCCCCCAACAGACACCAGGAACTATGGATGACGATGTCGATTCTGACTATGACTTATGAATACTATTTTGTCGGTTAGTACATGAGTCGGTTCATTGTCTGTGTCCATCTTTCTGTCTGTGTCTGAATTTCTTTGCATGTAAATCTTGCACAGAAGCTTAATAACTTGGTCTCGACTGCGGATACAGCAATTTCCAAGTGTAAAAAACTGTTCAAAGGTAACGCTTTGTCAGATGAAAGTCAGCAATGCACATCAAGGCACACTTGATCCAGAAATCTATGCTCTGCCATTTAGCTCAATTTCACTTCTGATCATAGTCTATACTGCATTGATGAAATAACTTATTTAATCACTTCTACGACTAGTGGCAATAACAAACGATAATTAAATGACAAATGCTAACAATACCACTAATGATAAATAAACTAATATAATATTAAATAATATAAGTAATAAATAATAACTACATAAATAACGAATAAATAATAAAACATAATAGTAATAACAGACAATAAATAAATAATAAGCAACATATAATGTTGTAGGCAGATAAGATTAGAGACGAGTCGCAGATGTTTTAGACCTACAAACTAAAGACTAAGTACTAAACACAACTATTCAGTAATATATGTATATAAATAAAAAAGTTATAAAATAGCAATATCACTAATACTACCTAATTAATTCTAAACAATAAGTGTGAACATGATTATTCCAGTGCTGAGTAAGCGTACGTTGGCATCGGAAATTTCTATGACGTCATATCATTGCATCATCAACTTGTTTACATGTTTCTGATTGACTGGTGGGTTCCCAGCTGTAGGAATGAAATTTCTGTGACAGTGTCACTGAGTTATCAGGTGGCTCATTAGTTTGTGATTGGTTGGCCTTCACACGCATTTTAAATACCCACTTCATATTGGTTAGCCTTCACATGCATTTAAATATATCCTTCTGATAGTTGAGCTTTGGCAAGCAAAGTCGGACGTCAACGACAACCATTAACTTGGCGGGAAAGGGCCTATAAAAGCATTGGCAACTGGATTGTGTGAAGAGCCCCGAGAAGATTTGGTGCAGGCAGTCTGCAGTGTGCTAAGTTGAAGGTTTAAGTTGCCAAGAAGGAGGCTGAGGGGTAACGAGGAGGGCTGTACCGTTACATTACAGATGTCAGTGATGGATTTGTGCGTTTAGACACTGCGACGTTAAGTAGCCTACTCTTGAACGGATCTTAATTTTTATATATAGGCTAATGAAAAGTCCAAGACATAGTTAGTGTCTTTACTCAAGTTAATGCTATGCTATCAGTTGATAGTTGAAACCCTTTTGATTGACACATTAGGAATTGTCAATGATAATGCATAATCAAGAATAACTAATTATTACTAGCGATATTCATATAGACGTTTTCCCGTGGTACAATCATCCTAGAAATGCTGCACACAATCACAACACACACACAACTATTCAAACGAAAGAGAACCATATGTTCAGCCTGTAAACTAATCTCGAAGGAAGGACGGAAGGAAGGCAGGACGAAAGGAGGGAGGGAGGTAGGGAGGGGTCCTATGTTTCCAATATGCTATTTATCACTGCAATCAGCGCAACCGATAAGTGATGCCGACGGGAGGAAGGCTGGCATCAACCAGAGACTATTGAGAGCTAAATCTGGACTAAGCAAGCAATTATGAATAGCACAGGTGATGTACATACACTCCACATCCCATACCAACCATTCTCTCTCTATCCCACTCGGCAGCAGGCCACCGTTACGCCCTCTCTCTCCTCTCCTCCCTCTCCTCCACCTCCTTGCTCGCCTTTTCCCTCCCTCCGACTCCTTGTCTTCATCCTTCATTGTCTTTGCTCCTTCCTCTTCCTCATCTTTACTCCATCCTCTTTCCTATTCACTGTCTTTGCTCTTTCCTCCTCCTCCTCCTCCTCCTCCTCTTCTTCCTTCTTCATATTTGCTCGGCCTCATCCTCTTCCGCATCGTTGTTTCATCCTCTTCCTCCTTCATAGTCTTTGCTACACTCTCTTCTTCCTCGATTTTTCTCCTTCTTATTTCTTCTTTTCTTTTCCCCTTCCTACTTCCTACTGCAGACCTCCTTCCCTGCCTTTCCTCATTCCTCTTTTTCCATCCCTGTCTCTGCTCCTCGCCTTCCTCCTTCGTCCTTCTCCTCCTTCTACTCCTCCTCTTCCAATACTCATGCTCCATTGCTCCCCTCTGCCCTCCTCCTGCTCTCAGCTCCAGCTACTAGTTCTCCTCCCTCCATCCCTGACTCTCACCTAGCCCTTCCATTAATTCCGTCTAAGCATGCTGTAGTAATCCTTTCAATTACTCACTGACTGAGAAAGGGAGCGCGCAGCCAGCCCCACAAACGCACAGACCGACACACACACACACACACACACACATACAGCCGGCCAGACATCCAGAGACACTGACACAGACAGACACGACGGAGCGGCGCGCTCTCTGTCTGCACTGCCCGTGGTCCCTCCCCCCACTGGAGCCACAGATTGCCCTCCCCAGACTCAGCAGTTCACACGAACAGACCAAAATGGTTTCGAAACAAGGTCTCAGCGTATTAACAACTACTGTTTGCATTAACAGAATAATTCCGGGTTGTAAGAAACTAATTTCAACAACGATGCCAATAACGGAAGACGACGTCAGATTTCTCTCAATTTGCATCACGAACTGTTACGAGTCCGGTCTGAAACTACTGTAAATACAGGAGGAGTAGAAAGAGGAAGACGAGGAAGGAGGAGGAAGAGGAAGAAGAGGAAGAAGAGGAGGAAGAAGAGGAAGATAAAGAAGAAAAACAGGAGGATGAGCAAGAAGAGGACGAGAAAGAGAAAGAGGAACAGGAGGCAGAGGAGGAAAAGAGAGAAAAGGAGAAGAGGAGGAGGAAGAAGAAGAAGAGGAGGAAGGAAAACAAGGAGGAAGATGACAAAGCGGAAGAGCAGGCAGAGGAGCGGAAGAGAAGGCAGGAAGGAGGAGGAGGAGGAGAGGAGGTAGAGGAGGAGGAGAGGACGAGGCAGATAGTACTCTGTGACCTCTTTTAGTATCAGAATGGATGGGAAATCCACTCATCCAGATGGGTGAAACATTACTGGACAGAATATGTACTAATCATGGATCAAAATGATGGGTTAACTGATCAAATGAATGGAATAACCATTAAGTAAAAAGGTTGTTGGTTGTTGTGTTGATGTTGTCAACATGTCATGTCTGTGCTTCACCTGAAAGATCCTTCAAACAACGGTCGACCTCCTAACAATAATAACTGTAGACAGAGGCAACATGTAACGAAAATCCGAAATACCTTTAATATTTCAACTTGCCTTACACTGAGGAACAATAAATCTGTTAAGGCCACGTATTAGCACCTCAAGGGCTTCTCTAGAGGTGCTATATAAATAAATATTCAGATCCATAAATTTATATACAGTTAACGTCTCTCTAACTCAACTCATGTTACACTCTCTTCCCATGTTAAGTCACACTTGTTTCAATGATCTATTGGAAAGTCATATTAAGCATAATAATAATAATAATATTTATTCTTTAATGAAGCACCTGACAAATGCACTGTGCTGTACAGGTACACGTTATGACGATTAAACAATTCACAAGAACACAAATCACAGAAGACATAAATCAACAAAGTTGCAGCCATGCAAGGTGCCAGCTCATTGTACAGTGCTGTGAAAGATCCTGGAAATGCACTATACATATATACCTAGATAATTAAACACACATACTTAAGATTCCGTATGAATGCAACCACACTTTTACTAGCAGTGCCTGCTACAACAGACGCTAACTGTCTGACGTCAAAACAAACTAATTGTTACTGTCTCCTCCAGGCATTTAATACTTCAACAGTAACGCCCAACTATAGGTCACACTGATTGTGGTATTGCCCAACAATTGATGCCTATAGGGTTCTGGTTACAGTAATGTCTGGTGTTCTACAGATATTACTCTCAAGCGTACACGGCTCTGCTTGATGCACTTCTAAGTTGATGATGTCTTGTAGAGGGGTTCAATAAATTATGGTTAACTTACATTTACAACTGTGTTAATTATTTATTACGTTAAATTATAACAATACAGCATCACTTACTCAACTCTGATGCAGCATCAGGACATCTCATAGAGCTAGCAAAGATGACAGCTGACATGATTTGGTGCTCAAACGATTCAACAACATGTTAAGCTATTGTGACAATATCCTATTCTCTGCTCCGAAACCAGGATGCGAGCGCATTGGTGGGGCATCAATAAATACTTTGGCTCGGGTAACAGCTAACATCAGGCCAGGATATAATTAAGTTGAACTCATCCAAAGAAACAGGCCATAAATAAAGTTAAGTTAATAATACAATGCACTCGCATTGCCTGTCAAATAAAAAAAACATGCTGTCCGCAAAACTCATTTCCCAATCACTCTTAATTTATCTGGCAACAATCTCTAATTTATGCAGTTTAACAGCAATGATTGAGGCTGTGCAGAATCGGACCATAAGAGAGCTCATGAAAAAGTGAAACTACCAACATACGTATGCGAAATTAATAGAACAGGATAAAGAGGACTGTTTAAGTTTTTTTCCCATTCATAAACATTTAATTTCCTCATTCATTTGTATTCATTCATAATGTAAACAAAGTTCAATTTTTCTTTCAGTTCGTAAAATGTAAACAAGGTTATCTGAAATAAAGAAACCGATAGTACAGATTAACACAGAACACACTTTTGATTCAGCTTTTGTCACTTTTCATGTTTCATAAGTGCTTTAAACAACAACAACAATAGAAATAATAATAGATAAATATATATATATATATATATATATATATATATATTATAAAGATATATTAATTGTAATCATTATTTGCAACTTTTATCGCGTAGGTGGGCACACGACATAACATCAACCGCGTAAGTACCAAAACCAATCCTAATCAGGTCAATATCGAGAAGATCGGTAGGTATGCCCACAAAGTGAAAACAAAACATGTTAGCACCTTCGAGAAGTCCTTAAAATGTGCATTATAAACAGGTATAAATACATGACGTACAATGCACAGTAAGAAATAACAAAATAGCACAGGAGTGACTAAATGGCAAACAAAACTGAGCATTAGCATTGCAATATACAAATACGTCTACCAGAAGAATGCAAAGCTACCACTTGTTGAAGCTAATTGTAGGCGACATTTACACGGTTAATAAACTACTGGCTTTTAATTAAGGCTCTTGTCAGGCCAAATAGCTGAAATAATCCTGTCAACGTGGAAAAGTTGGCCACTAAACCAGCAACGAGAATGGAACTGATTATAGAACTTACGTGTGCAATGTCCTTAGGTACCTGCGTGAGGATCCTTGTACGTATTTCTAAGGTCCTCTGTGCGTACCTGTATTTCTGTGTAAATGTGTCTGGATCCCTGTAGGTATTACTACAATGGACTGCCTATATCCGTATCTCTATGCACCTGTATTTCTGTGTACCCATAGGTATGTCCTTGTAGGTTTGTAGGTATTTTTCCATAATCCTGTACATAAATGTATTTCATTTGCCTGTCTAGGTACTTTTAAGTATCTCTGTCTGCATTTATATGTATGTATGTCTGCTCCATATCTCTACAGCTAGCATGTTTCTCTGTTTAAAAGTCTATGCATATATGCAAATACCTCTCTGCTTGTCTAGATCTCTTAATACACAAACCACAACCCGTACTTGACAAGTGGTTCTAACCACTGATCCGAGTGTAAGCAGACTGACCCACCCACCCACCGACCAACGGACCCTATATCAATGACACGCATTAACAGCTCTGTGGTGAGAACAAGTTTTCAGGTCACTGAAGACCAGCTTAACATCCATTTTAAGACCTAATCTAATAACTTTTATAGTGTACTGAGAATGAATACAAGCCTTTACCTCTGCAAGAACTGCAGCTCACTACCGCTGTCTGACCTGTATTAGTGGTCAAACTTGGGTCAGAGCTCATGACTCCAAGGTAAGAGCTTTTTCGGTTGAAAGGCTATGGAGCTCATGTTTCCACAATGCAAGAGCCCTTTCTTTAGTCAATCCTGATCATAAACTCCAAATTTCTAAAGAGCTACACTAAAGCTAACTGCAGGGTACCAGCTTATTCAAAAGCACTGAAGGGCTAAAGAGTTCATTACTCAAAGATGCTAATCCGCTCTCGTGAAAGGGCTAAAGAGTTCACGACTCCCCAAGACGCTAATCCACTCTAGTTAAAGCTAAAGAGCTAATAACTCCAAGACGCCAATCCACTCTAGTTAAAGACACTACAAAACACAGGCCCTCTGGTTAAACGGCTAGAGTTCATGACTCCAATACAAAATTCCCTGCTGGCTAAAGGGCTAAAGAGTTCATGACTCCAATACACAAGCCCAGTCTTGTTTAAGGCTACAGACTTTAATCCCACAACTAATAGCAATCAATTTGCAAATCTCCATAGCTCCTCCTCAAAGAAACTCCTCAGAGTCATCCAGAAGATGGTAGTGGACAGTGGTTTTACCTGGAGCAACCATGGACGATAGCTTGTGCATTACGACAACTGACCTATTCAGGTCATTAGATGAAATTGGTAAGCTGTAAGCTTATTTCTGAGGATGTGGAAACTGGAAATGCTAGAACGCATTCCCTGCAAATTTGCATAGAGATCGGAAATTGTAAAGGTTTATCTGGGTCGCAGACAATCCTTCATGACACATACAAAATGAAACATAAATTCAGCATATTAAACCTTCAAGCTTCTCTTCACATTGAAATAAATACCAGTTTTTGTAGTCTGGGTGCATCCTTTAAAACGTACTCTATTGTTAAGCCATGCAAGCCCACTGTTAACAAATGAAAAATTGTTGTTAATTAACTTTAATACCAATTAGGTTAGGTGATCAGAGTAAATGAGTCACTTAAAAGACCTTTACTATATAAGCATTTAAAAACATACATACTTGTACACAGGGGTGGACTGGGGAGTTCAAGCGGCCCGGGAAAAAAACAAAAAGCGGCCCTAACTTCATGACTTTTATTTTCTTTGTGCATTTTTTCATGCATACCCGAGGGCCAGTGACCTCCAAAGTCATGGGTCACTTTACAAATTACATTATGCAATAACAAAAAACGATAAATCGCATATATAATTTATAATTATATATAAAATATTAAGAATGCGTCAACTCAAGTTATAAATCAATTTATTCGGACTCACTGTGATGGTATTATTGCTGTTTATAGTATTAGCAACTTCTTTAAGCCGGGTGCCATTTCGGCTACATGATCTATAATTGTGTCATTATTCAGTTCACTTAAAACATCGGTTTCTGTTGACATAAGCATAAAAGCTTCAAGGTGTGTAGATGACAATGAGCTTCGCAAGCGATTCTTAATGTATTTCAATTTAGAGAAAGATCTCTCACAAGCTACTTGGGTAGACGACAGAGTCAATAAAAGTTTATATGCACTAAAGAGATGCTTGTATGCTTGCCCATAGAAACTGTATTTATGTAGTACAGAAAAGCAGCAAACAGGACATTTTTTGCAAAATTTGTCGGGTTGTTTACTTGCAGAAGGTGTTTGTTGAGAGCTGGTGTCTTCAGTTTGAATTGGAGTGGCTTTAAATAAATCGACTAGATTTCGGCATTTAGCTCCATCTTTACCAAGAATCTTTAGTTTCTTATCTCTTACTTTCTCCGCACCACCTTTACATTTACGTTTCGGATTTATATCACTCATAACCGTAACATATCTTATTTAATTAATATTACTTATTACTAACTAACAAATTTAAAAGAAATTTTATCAAAACAAACTCAGTGGAAGACGCCGGAAGTAGAATGGAAGATGTAAATTCTTATCTAACATGGCGGCCGCTGGCTGTACGGAGCACTGTAGGTAAGTAAGTATGCATTGCTCTTTTTCAGTTAATTTACAAACCGGTTAACCGAAACTAAAAACCGGTTAACCGATGCCGCAATTTTTGTAAAAAAACCTGTATCATCTGTACTAAATTGATTAAATTATTATATCACCGGTCCTGGCGGCCCACCGGGAATCTTCCCGGTGTCCCGGCGGCCCAGTCCACCCCTGCTTGTACATACATTATAACTGACATGGAAAAGATGGACTAAAGACATCATACCTGGAGACATCATACTTCAACTAGAAACATCACTTGCACTTAAGTCAAGGTAACCTTCTACTCATGCATCTGAGAACCACTTCTAACAAAATTAGTACTATTATTATTATTATTATCATTACTATTATTATCGTTATCATTATATTGCAGTAAATCTGAAACCATAGTGCCAGGAAGCAATTGTCAGCGAAGGACTTGTTCAGAGACTCTGAGTAACCGTGTCAGGTGAGGCTTGACCTCTCCTATTATAAGCCCAATCAGCAACCAATGATTACCTTACCTGGCCTTAGTTACAGCAGGAAAATGATATCTGAGAAGGGACATCTAAGATTCATGGGTAATTATCTTCAAATCAAATGCCTCTCTTCATAAAGGGAATATAGAGCAGCCTGATCCTATGAACACTGACAGTGAAATGCAATACCAATACTATTGAACTTCAAAGAATTATGGATAGTGCCTGGAGATGATGTGTCTCTCAACTATGGGAAATATCTGGTGCAATAGTAAGATCCAATCAGAGCGGGAGGAGGCCAACGGAAGAGTTGACCTGATGACCCCACGAAGTTCACTGTGGGTTGGTAGAGGAGAAAGAGAGGAGACAGGCAGCGTTAAGACATCAGTAGAAATGGTTTGAAATCAAGCCATAAAGCCAACATCGAGCCAGCAGGCTCTGAATTATAACCAGCTGGCAGAGAACATAAAAAGGAGCGTGGAGCTTAACTGCATCAGACAGGAGGCTAAGAATAACTTCATTGTTTCTGCAGGCATAACAGTCTCCGAAGGGAAGAAGGGAAGCACGGACCCGATCCTCAAGACACGGCGGCGGCCAGCAGAGAAATGAGCATGATATGCCATCTGTTGGTATGAGAATGTCTGGCCGCCTGGGCCACAGGAGTGCCAATGAGTTCCATTTCCTACTACTCACCTTCATCAAACTGCTTCCGAATAAAGATTCCACGAGGGCAAAAAGAACAGAAGATAACAGAAGTTTCTTACGCTAAAACCCAATAAGAAGCCGAGGGTACAAAGTGTTAACAACTTCAATTTCTTATCTTTCACTACTGAGGGCATATAGCTGTCAGATCTCCAATTTTTCTATAAAGAAAGCCAAACGTCCAAGAATGCCAAGAAGTTTTCTTCCTAATACTCAGCTTCATAAAACTACTTTCGAACATGGCTTTAAAGAAGATCAAATGGCTTCCAACAACGCCACAGGTTAACAGCTATCAGAAGAAGATAAATATAGGCCGGAGAAAAATACAAAAAGAGAGGAGACGCAACATCAAAACAAGTCAGTAAAATTTCATCAGCAAAGCGGAAAACATAAATGAAAGAAGAGAAGAATGGGATAATCGAAAAAGACAAGTAAACAAACTGGACCAGAAAATGCCAGAAGAAATGAGCAGTGGCAAATTATGATATAAGACAGAACTGAAACAACTATTAAATGAGATCTTGGTTGTCTGATCTTATGGTTTGATAGCGTGTATGTTTGTCTATGCCAGTGGTTCTTCAACCATTTTCAGAGCAAGGCACGCTTATTAAAAGTCTTTCAGGCAACCGCATGTGACCCCAATTTCATTTATTTTTCTTCCAGTTAGTTCTTTATTTTAATAACAAGCAATGTTCCTTGTATTCGATTGCAGTGTTTCGACTATTTCTGCACTACTCTGAAGTTTAAAAAAGTTACTGGCCTACATCAGTAGTGACGATCAGTAGCTTTTCACATTTTTCACAGAAAAATCTGCACAAATATTATCCCAGCGGCGGCACCCATAGAGCAGGTTCACGGCACCATTGGGTGCCACAGCACCCAGACTGGGAAACACTGGTCTATGCTGTGTTGGTGTTTAGCGTTTGTTTATTTTGTGTTATGTTTATTTAGGATGTTACAGAAATGCACAACACAATTAATGCTCAACACAATATAAACATAAATATACTATGTGTGTATATTGTGCTTGGTGCATACTCAATGTTTTTAAAAATTTTGATTTTAGTTACGTCCTGCTGACAGGGTTACCCATTTACATAGAAATAATAGCAACTGGCTGTATAATTACCAAGAAAATATGGTTTTAACTAAAAGTCAGCAGGACTTTGGTCCCTTAATGGTCTCCCATTGCTGCCTGTAAGTTTTGGTTTTTACTGTCATGTTATTTTGTGCAACAAGAAGCAATAAAAATTTATGGTAATGGTTATATATAAATATAAACAGGAAGATAAAAGGAAGTGACATGCATTCTTCATTTTATTATAGGAATGCTGGATCACGTTCACTGATTTTAAATGTTTGCAAATGTTTGTAGCCTTATGCTACAATATACTCATATAATAAACAAAGAACATACAATTTGCCACACATAAATCAAATTTTGAGTAACTAAAGCCAGTTACTCAGTACAAGTAAGACTACTCATGCAATTGAAGTCTATTTTAGAATGCTCCACTCTGACTCAGTTCCCCACCCATGACTCAACCAAACGTCTGTGATCCATCACCTTTGACTGTGTCACCTCTGAGTGATATGGTTTCCTTGACATGTCTACCAGTTTACTTCCTGCCTGAGTGCCACTGGGCACAGAAGCTGTTCTGGCAACCAGAAAACCAGATTCTGGTCCACTGTGAGTATTTTACCAAGACAAATCAATGCACATATCCAGCAGCCCCAGTGCATCAAAGTAATAATCTTAGTTTACTATTTAAAACTGACACACTGCAGTATGATTACAATTCATAGTATGAACGGATGATCAAAAGTTATTACAGGAGTCGAATTTAACTGTCTGCAGCCATGCAAGGCGCCCATCACGTCCTACTGCTCATTTTACCAATGCCATCTGGAATGAAAGGCTGAGTCGACCTTTGGGAAGGGTAGCGGGAAGCGAACCCGCGTTCAAGCTGATCTTCTGCTCTTCATGTCAGAGTGTTACCATTACTCTAAACCCCCCACCCCTCTTAAGTACTAGCAAGGTCCCATAAAAATACCCTCAGACTGAATTTCATGCAACATGTTGGGAACAAAACAGTCATACTTTTCGCCTTAGTAAGAGACAAACTGTGTAGGCCTATGCCTTTAAAAGATGAACACATTGCATCGACAGAATAATACAGAGGCAGAATGACGGACAGCATGAGACAGAGACATACAGAGAGACAAAGAGGGAGAACAGATCACAACAGAGCTATCGACAGGGTCACAACAATTGAGTTACTGTATGCAACCATAATTAGTAGGCTACAATCTCAGCTATTTTAAGACTGCATCGGGTCATCAACCGACTCATAGTCATCAGATAATGGTGCTATAAAAACAAATACAGATACATAGTCTTTGGCACGTGACTCTGCAGCGTCAGCTAAGTCAGTTTTAAATTCCGATAAAATTATATCTTACCTTCTCAAAGTCAAATCACTGAATGTAGAGCAAAATGAGAAATCCGGATTCAGAAGCTTTCCATGGGAATAATGTCCATTTCAAATCCCGTTAAGCCAAACCAGTTTCCAACAAATCCGACGTTTCCGAACTCACCTAATCCTACTACGTGATCCAATCTAATCTAATCTACTTCTCTAGCGCCTTCATCTAACTGAACAGGATGACATCTTTGGCGTTGAAGACCAAGCACGTCCATGCCGGCAATTCGCTCAAAAGTAAACAAGGTGTTCAACGTAAACAAAGCCAACAGTTGTCTTATTATCGCGCAACAAAGTCATTCGCAGAACAAATTCACTCGCTAAACAACAGTTAGTTTCTCGCCGTCGCGTTAATAGCTGGTTTGTTATCGCGTCGAAACATCCGTCAATCAGTTCTTCCTTGCTTCCGTCCACCAACCACAGTCTCCTCCTCCTCCTCCTTCCTCCTAATCTTCTTCGTTGGCTAATCGGAAAAATCTCCTCTCGATTATCTGAGCGAAATCGCCGCTTGAGGAAACAAAGGACGTGGCTCCAGCGTTACGTTCAGTCGGTCAAAGCGCGCGCGCACTGACTCGCGCAGACCCGGGCTTGCGATGATGTCCCACGAGCGGCGGCGGCGGCGGAGGCAGTACCACTTAGGCGGCGCTTATCTTCGGGGTAAGTAAACTCCGCATCATCATCTTCCTCTGCTTCTGCTTCTTCCACGGATAGCGAGATAAATGATGACAGGTGGTGCTAGAATTCATAGGCCGCCACGCACACGCCTAACGGAACCGCTAAGAGAGAGAGTTCAACTTGTTGCCATTTAATTCCATTAATTCAATGTAAGGTCCCGTGTTCGTCGTCCGGGCTCAGGCACCCACCGCTCCTCCTCCTCTAAATCTATGCAAAGCAGGACCAGGCCAGAGCATCATCCATCGCCAGTAAACTTCGTCCGCAGACCAGTCAGGCAGAGAGCTTCGACAACGATCAGCCAAACAAGTTTTTATTTATGATAATTGTAAATAGCCATCAATGAACCGCTATAGGATACGCAGCAGAATCGCACAACAAACCCCGTCAACTACAACACGCACACGCTGCTCGCAGGGCCGGGCCGGGCAGGGGCAGGACGACGCGCGTAGCCTACGGCGACGCAGGGCGGGAGGGAGGGACACCGCAAGCTGAAGACGAAGAAGACTAGACCTCTCCGGTGAGGAGGGGGAAATGGGAGGGAGGTGAATGGGAGCATATTAAGGCTTCTGGCTGGTAGGCTAAACAACGCATGAAGCCGCCGCCGCCGCCATCGGGCCCGGCCAGGCCAATCGACTCCTTCAAACGTTCTAAAGCCCTGTTAGCCGGGCGTTGACAAAGAGCTTCGGAACCTGATGAATATGCAAATTAGGCGAGGCCGGGCTTTATTCCGAAGGTTGATAAATTGTCGGCCAGGGGTGCGTTTATGCGCAGGCGCCGAGAGACAGCTTGTTTGCAAAGATCTGACAACCTAACACCCCTTGCAGCCTAAGTGGGCATATTAATACAGGCAGGCGGGCCGCTCGAATCGGCAGGCTACAATAACCCGGCCCACAGGCTCAATTAGGCCCCCGCGATACACTTAGCCACCAACAACTCAGAGCTGAGACAGAGAGCCACCCAGATAAACAGACAAGCTGACAACTAGACACATGCAGACATAGGCAGGCAAACAAAGACACGGACACAGATAGACAGAAAGACTGACAGACATCTTGATGCTGGGTGTATGATGGAGATCGCCCGCCGAGGGAGGCAAAGAACAATCGCATATCTAGCAGTAGCTGATGAAGCGGCCTCCGCCGACGCCGAAGCTGCCTTGAGATGCCTGGCTGTTACGCCGGGCGGGCGGGCGAGCGGGCGGGCGAGCGGGCGGGCCGTCCTTCGAAAGACCCGGGCCACTGCTAATTAAAGACACGGTGAGCCATTACCTTGCTATTCCTTTCTGCACCCCAATGCTCACCCTCACCCCACCATCGCCCGTCGATGCATTAAAAGAGAATCCGATCTCGCAGTCATTGTTACGATGATCGGTTATGATGATGATGATAATGGTGGTGGTGATGATGATGGTGATGACGATTATGTCGATTATGTCGATGATAATGAAGATAATGATAATGATGATGATTATGATGGTGGTGATGATGATGATGATGACGATGATGATGACGATAATGATGATTATGATGATGATGATGATAACGACGACGACGACGACGATGATGATGATGATGATGATGATGATGATGATGATGATGACGTCGATAATGATGTCGATAATTATGATGATGATGATGATGATGATTATGATGATGACGATGACGATGACGATGACGATGACGATGAAGATGATGATTAAGATAATCATAAAAATTCTGATTACGATGATGATAAAGGCCATGATTTCAGATAACGATGAAGACAACGGTGAAGATAATAAAGATTAAGGAAATGAAGATGAAGAGAGTTATAAAGAATAAAGAAAATTAAAATTAAGATCATGAAGGTAAAGTTGAAAATGATGAAGAAGATCACTACAATGAAGTCAATAGCGAAGATGATGAAGACGACAATGAACTGTGATGAATACAACATTGAATATGATTATGAAGATGATTAGTGTTTGTGAAGGTGACCATGAGATCCTGTAAGGGAGTGGAGCAGCCAAAAGAACAGTCAGTCTCTGCTAGACCTTTTGGTTCGCACAAAACCAGATAATGAATTAAAGCTATAACTGACATCAGAAAGGTCACAGGCCTCTCAATCAATATGAAACCTGATGAAAATCCAATCAACTTCATAAATTGATGGCTCTACCATTAATTTGCGGTGTTACCATAGATTGGTGGTGTTACCATGGACTGGTGGTGTTATCATAGATTGTTGGTGTTACCATAGATTGGTGGTGTTACCATGGACTGGTGGTGTTATCATAGATTGGTGGTGTTATCATAGATTGGTGGTGTTGTCATAGATTGGTGGTGTTACCATGGACTGGTGGTGTTATCATAGCTTGTTGGTGTTACCATAGATTGGTGGTGTTATCATAGCTTGTTGGTGTTACCATAGATTGGTGGTGTTATCATAGATTGGTGGTGTTATCATAGATTGGTGGTGTTGTCATAGATTGGTGGTGTTACCATGGACTGGTGGTGTTATCATAGATTGGTGGTGTTATCATAGATTGGTGGTGTTACCATAGATTGGTGGTGTTACCATAGATTGATGGTGCTATCATAGATTGGTGGTGTTACCATGGACTGGTGGTGTTACCATAGATTGGTGGTGTTATCATAGATTGGTGGTGTTATCATAGATTGGTGGTGTTACCATAGATTGGTGGTGCTATCATAGATTGGTGGTGTTACCATAGATTGATGGTGCTATCATAGATTGGTGGTGTTACCATGGACTGGTGGTGTTATCATAGCTTGTTGGTGTTACCATAGATTGGTGGTGTTACCATAGATTGGTGGTGTTATCATAGATTGTTGGTGTTACCATAGATTGGTGGTGTTACCATGGACTGGTGGTGTTATCATAGATTGGTGGTGTTATCATAGTTTGGTGGTGTTACCATAGATTGGTGGTGTTACCATAGATTGATGGTGCTATCATAGATTGGTGGTGTTACCATGGACTGGTGGTGTTACCATAGATTGGTGGTGTTACCATAGATTGGTGGTGTTATCATAGATTGGTGGTGTTACCATAGATTGGTGGTGCTATCATAGATTGGTGGTGTTACCATAGATTGATGGTGCTATCATAGATTGGTGGTGTTACCATGGACTGGTGGTGTTATCATAGCTTGTTGGTGTTACCATAGATTGGTGGTGTTACCATAGATTGGTGGTGTTATCATAGATTGGTGGTGTTATCATAGATTGGTGGTGTTACCATAGATTGGTGGTGTTATCATAGATTGTTGGTGTTACCATAGATTGGTGGTGTTATCATAGATTGGTGGTGTTATCATAGCTTGTTGGTGTTACCATAGATTGGTGGTGTTATCATAGATTGTTGGTGTTACCATGGACTGGTGGTGTTACCATAGATTGGTGGTGTTACCATAGATTGGTGGTGTTATCATAGATTGGCAGTGTTATCATAGATTGGTGGTGCTATCATAGATTGGTGGTGTTATCATAGATTGGTGGTGTTATCATAGATTGGTGGTGTTATCATAGATTGGTGGTGTTACCATAGATTGGTGGTGTTACCATAGATTGGTGGTGTTACCATAGATTGGTGGTGTTACCATAGATTGGTGGTGTTACCATAGATTGGTGGTGTTACCATGGACTGGTGGTGTTACCATAGATTGGTGGTGCTATCATAGATTGGTGGTGTTATCATAGATTGGCAGTGTTATCATAGATTGGTGGTGTTATCATAGATTGGTGGTGTTACCATAGATTGGTGGTGTTACCATAGATTGGTGGTGTTACCATAGATTGGTGGTGTTATCATAGATTGTTGGTGTTACCATAGATTGGTGGTGTTATCATAGATTGGTGGTGTTATCATAGCTTGTTGGTGTTACCATAGATTGGTGGTGTTATCATAGATTGTTGGTGTTACCATGGACTGGTGGTGTTACCATAGATTGGTGGTGTTACCATAGATTGGTGGTGTTATCATAGATTGGCAGTGTTATCATAGATTGGTGGTGCTATCATAGATTGGTGGTGTTATCATAGATTGGTGGTGTTATCATAGATTGGTGGTGTTATCATAGATTGGTGGTGTTACCATAGATTGGTGGTGTTACCATAGATTGGTGGTGTTACCATAGATTAGATTGGTGGTGTTACCATAGATTGGTGGTGTTACCATGGACTGGTGGTGTTACCATAGATTGGTGGTGCTATCATAGATTGTTGGTGTTACCATGGACTGGTGGTGTTATCATAGATTGGTGGTGTTATCATAGATTGGTGGTGTTACCATAGATTGGTGGTGTTACCATAGATTGGTGGTGCTATCATAGATTGTTGGTGTTACCATGGACTGGTGGTGTTACCATAGATTGGTGGTGTTATCATAGATTGGTGGTGTTACCATAGATTGATGGTGCTATCATAGATTGGTGGTGTTACCATAGATTGGTGGTGTTACCATAGATTGGTGGTGTTACCATGGACTGGTGGTGTTACCATAGATTGGTGGTGTTATCATAGATTGTTGGTGTTACCATGGACTGGTGGTGTTACCATAGATTGGTGGTGTTACCATGGACTGGTGGTGTTACCATAGATTGGTGGTGCTATCATAGATTGGTGGTGTTATCATAGATTGGTGGTGTTATCATAGATTGGTGGTGTTATCATAGATTGGTGGTGTTACCATAGATTGATGGTGCTATCATAGATTGGTGGTGTTACCATGGACTGGTGGTGTTACCATAGATTGGTGGTGTTATCATAGATTGGTGATGTTACCATAGATTGGTGGTGTTATCATAGATTGGTGGTGTTACCATGGACTGGTGGTGTTACCATAGATTGGTGGTGTTACCATATATTGGTGGAATGGTGGTGTTACCATAGATTGTTGTGTTATCATAGATTGGTGGTGTTACCATGGACTGGTGGTGTTACCATAGATTGCTGGTGTTACCGTATTATCCGTATATTGGTGGTGTTACCCACAAATTATTTTAATCAAATCATTCATCATCAACAGAAACAATACAACTAGTAACAAAATTGCTGTATTGGAATGTGCTTGAAAAGCTGTGATGTTTTGTCATCTACATATTCCAGGGGTGGGCAACTGGCGGCCCGCGGGCCGGATCCGGCCCCCGGGACCTTTGAACCGGCCCTTGGCATGTCTTTCATATTAGCACTGTACCTGCAGGCACTTTGAGGACTTTTTATCCGGCCCTAGTTTGGGAACCTTTAATCCGGCCCTACACAGATGAATTTTTGTACATAGACCGACATTAAACCATCTGTTTCTAATTTATCAAAAATCCAGCCTCTAATCTATAGTCAACTTGTTTACTACTCAGCCATCAATGTAATCTACTCTCTGCATGAAACAAGACCACAAGTAGGTAGGTTCGCTACTTTAGAAACTATCTATCTGAACTTTTCAAACGAAGTTGCTACTCCGGGGAAGTCAAATATCAAACGGTAGGCTAATACTGCGCATTTTCCATGTTTTACTGATTCTGAAAATGTCAAGAAGTGCACAGAACAAATAATTTTATTGAAAGTAGAGTTGCAGTTTGTTGATTCACTGCTCATGGACCAGACTTAGCCTAAATTGTTTGAATCTCCCTTTTCCATCGTTGCCAATTCAGCACCAAACTCAATGCAAATTGAATTGATTGAACTCCAACGCAACAGTGAGTTGGAAAGGAAATTTCATGAGGTACCTCTGATTCAGTCCTACAAACTGTACAATTCTCAGGATTCTAACCCTTCACTTAAATTTTCATACCCTGAAACTGGTTGCTCTGTTTCCATGCACGGTGCACCTATATTTGTGAACAGTTCTTCTTAAAGATGAAACTAACAAAGTGCAAAAACAGATTCAGATTAACAGATGACAATCTCTCCAATGAACTTCAAATTGCCACTTCCATCATTAGCCTAAATCAAACATTGCGGATTTATGTCGCGATTAGAAATACTGGATCTCACATTAAATATATAGCACACCAAGCAAATGGATACTTTGTACAAACAGCTCTATGTATTTTGAAAACTGAATAAAACATATTTTGTTTTTTATTTTTATTGTAGGACTTGTGTATTAGAATAATTAGATTTTAGTCATAAAAATTATCTTCATTTGCTTTAAAGGTTATTCTGTAATATTTAGTCTGAATAAAATTAATAGCGTTTCATTTTCTAGGACAAATGAATCTGCAAAAATTAGGTCGCGATTGGCATACGGCCCCTGAGCTGCCCTTAAAACCTTAGAGTGGCCCTCTGTTAAAAGAAGTTGCCCATGCCTGACATATTCTGTAAACAAGTCGTTGTTTGTCTGTCAACAGAAATTTGGCTCATTACAATACAACATTACATGTTACAATAATATTGTTACAATGTTTGCATTGCTGCAGTTGAGTTAAGTTTCAATCAAAAGTTCCTTGTTTCTCATGTAGCAGCCTATAAACATGTCCCTATTTATCCTTACATGCACTTACGAATAGCTTTATAAGGACAGCTCAGAAGAAGCAGAGTTATGTACTGAGGTCAGAAACTAGGACAGGCCGTTACTTACTTATCACGTGACCCTAAAAAACACAGTGCGTAAAACGGAAGTAACCTTTGGTGAAAGGGTGTAACCATTTTCTAAAGATGACTGATGCATATAGAAGAAGTATAGCACTAGCTGAAGAGCACTCTTTTACGCAGTGACATTTCAAATTAAGCATTACGTTACGGTACGCCTTCTGAAAACTTCTCTCTCTCTCTCTCTCTCTCTCTCTCTCTCTCTCTCTCTCTCTCTCTCTCTCTCTCTCTCTCTATATCTGTCTGTCTGTCTGTCTGTCTGTCTGTCTGTCTGTCTGTCTGTCAAACGGAAGTAACCGTGTTACGTTCTCAATGAAAGGGTGTAACCATTTTCTAAAGATGACTGTCTGTCTGTCTGTCTTTTTTTCTTTCTTTCTTTCGTTCTTTCTGTTTGTCTGTCTGTCTGTCCGTCTCTCTCTCCGGTGATTGATGCTGGATATTATTAATGGAGCGATATACACGTTTTCTTATTAAACGGTTGAAAACTTAGATTAAATAGTTTTGCAGCTTTCGATTAGTCGCTTCTAAACAATCCTATCTTATAAAGTAATATAAACTGTGCGGCTGATCTGTGGCTTATTAAATTATATCCCAAGGCCTGGAGGAATTTCGGTCCACTTCCCAATCTTTCCAGAACAATTCACCTCAGTACGTCCGAAGTCTTTACCCCACTCCGAAACCAACCTCTTACTCATCATCGCTGCCCAACATCCCCATCAGTCTTAAACATTATCTCTGCTAAATCCAGAAACAAGCGTGGATACAACACGTGCAGACATAAAACTGCCTGGTGTTCAGCACATTTCTTGCCACCTGCTGATACAGTTTTGTCGAATTACTTCAACAAGCCACATTAGTGTCTCGTTACAGGCTACAGTGCATCATCAGACAACTGATATAGAAAAGCATTCTGGCCACATTAGGTTTCTGCTGTCCCGCCAGACAGTATCTTAAAGAACGTCTCGCTGACGTTTCAGCTCGTAGAGAAACTTGATGGAGGGAAGATCTTAATACTGATTGATAGCTGCTCAAGTCAACAGATTAGGTTACTGGTGTCCATTCTTCGCCCTCTTCGTTAAACTCCGCATCCAAAGAAAAGAAATACCTTTAGATTCTTATCCGCTAAGAAATGCAGTTTTATATTTCCATCTCAAACTGTCTTTCTTATTGGCCGAAGAATATGCAGAAGCAACCGAAGATATCTGTGCCAAAGAAATATTATTGTAATTCGATGCGTCAAATGTTGACTCATTAAAGCCGTTCTAACCTGCCTTTAGCTCGAATATCGGCAATCCAGCACACGCAAAAACAAATCGCGAGAAAAGGAAATATTAATTGCTCATACTAATCATTTAGTATCTGCTTCTGTGGGCGTATACATTCATCAATTTCGAGTGACCACCAGGATGGAACACCGAAGAATTTTTTACTGATACAGGTTTCAACACATCCACTGTTGTCTATGGTTCCAGGTCCTCATCGTTATCTGGCTGCAGACCTAAAAGACAGATCCCAGGCAGGCCTAAAAGACAGATCCCAGGGACCACTCCAGCTTGATCACTGACCGTCTAGGATTTTCCTTGGGGTGTACCCCTCAACACACACTTTCACCCAAAGTTTGTTCTTTAACCTGTTGGATTTCGACCGTATTTCTCCAACGAATTCAGAGTTTAGACTTAATTTAAAGCAACCATCGATTGATACCCTGTGCTAAATGATAATGGTGCTAAATGACAATGGTGCTAAATGGTGCTAAATGATAAATGTAGCTAAATGGTGCTAGATGATAATGGTTTTAAATGGTGATAAATAAATGTTGCTAAATGGTGCTAAATGATAATGGTTTTAAATGGTGCTAAATAATGATGCTAAATGGTGCTAAATGATAATGGTGCTAAATGGTGCAATTGAGTAGATGAGCTTCTATCTTCCAAATCCCAATTTCCGCCAACCCATGGTACACTTCTGGATGGAAACTGGTATACGTCTAAGTGACTTTTTAAAAGCTAGAGTGAGCTGCTAGACAATTTGCCAATGTCTGCATTTTGCAACATGACTGTTTGTTGGGCAGAACGGAAAAGATCAGAACAGAAATTTGGGCCATTTCAGAAGTTGGAAGATATAAGCAAGTGCATCCCGAAGCACTTCGGAATTCTAAGCCCAGTTGGAACAAACCAGGTCACACTGACTGCAACATTTCTCCTTTCATCCAACAAACTTCTCAAACTTTGCAGAAAGAGCTGGCAGCCAACTATTCGTAGCCAAGTCTTTGATATCTGCATCATGTGTGTACATTTAGAAGCACGTTTCAAGAGCCGCTGTAAGGCACTCTTTGCTTGCCTACAGTTCTAACATCCATCCAACCTAATCTCACGAATTCCACAGCAGAGCACAGAGTTATCGTAGCGCTTAGAGGACATCAATAGATCGCTGCTTCAATAACAATCATAGTCAAAAAATCAGAATCCATTGGAAAAGCCCGGGCGAAATCTTGTGGGTCAGCACATGTTCCTCCAGTCTCTCTGTCTCTCTCTCTCTCTCTCTCTCTCTCTCTCTGTCTGTCTGTCTGTCTGTCTCTCTTTCTTCTCTGCGGTAGAACAAACAACAATACGCCCAAAGCTCCTTCAAACACGTATCACTACAACATAAACTCTCGTATAACGCGGTAAAGATCTATGCTGAAACTTAAGTGTAGGCCTATGGCTGACTGACTGGATTTGGTGCGCATGAAGATTGTTTTGCAAGAGTTTTCGTTGTTTGTCCATTTTGCAGTGTGTGTGTGTGTGTGTGTGTGTGTGTGTGTGTGTGTGTGTGTGTGTGTGTGTGTGTGTGTGTGTGTGTGTGTGTGTGTGTGTGTGTGTGTGTGTGTGTGTGTGTGTACTGTGTAGCCATAAAACTGCTTTGTGGTCAGACAGCTTAGAGGAAACAATGTCAGGAACACAGAGGGAGGGATTGCTTAATCAGACTTAGAAGCCCATCTCTTTATAGTCTAATGGATAGCATGCTGGACTGACTGTCAACCCAGGTTTAATGGTTCAAATACTCGGCACGGAAGATATTAAAATTTTATGTTTCACTGTAGCTAACTAGTGAACTGCTATAAAAGACTACATTGACTGTACACTACCAGCGCAAGGAGGAGGACTGATCATCCGCCCTGATATGCCGAGGCAAAGAAAGCCAAGTCTCAAACACTTATACTCATGGCTATCTTGCAGGGTTAGCTTTCATAAAACGATCAGATTAAAACCTGGTTCGTTCTGCTGTGAGGTGCAGGATGGTCTTATTGTTAGCGCGTGTTTGAGAGGTCAGAGGTTCACATCCCCGCCAGGGTAGACATTTTTCCAGATTTATCCTCCAACCGCACCCCTAGTCAACTCCTCTATAAACAGTATGTAGGCCTACTGACCGTACACTGTCGGTGGGAAGATAAGACGACAAGGGAGACGACTGGCCTCCCGCCCTCATATGCCGATGCTAAGAAAACGAAGACGCAATCACTTTATACCCATGGCTGCCTATCAGGCTAGCTTCAGGGACTTCGTTTCTTCTGCTACTGTGGACCTGGAATATGTTTTTCGAAGCAGAGGCCTCCATTGTGTAGGCCTATTTCCTATTAACGTCGGACCCATTGTATTCTTTCAGCCTTTCATAAAACACCGGTATGAGGAAACCCTAACGTTATCACAACCGACAGAAACACAAAGAACTCCAGCAATGCACAAATCTTATCTGAGGTTTGCAAACTGCTCAAGAAAGACGTTCAAACCTCAGTCGACTCAAAAGTCAGTCTGTTCGTGCGTTGGAGCCTTGTAGCAATGTCCCCGCCGCCACGCCACCCTTCATCCACAAGTTAAATACAAAAATCAAGGTCCTCCATCCATCTTCCGTACGGATTGTTTACACGAGACCTGGACAGGCAGGCGGCTGCAGAGCGAGGAGGCAGTTCTGAAGGTTAGGTGCATCTCAAAACCATATTAACATAACGAAACGTCAACAACCTGATTATTTGTTATGAATTTTTATAAGTCCCACTTAGGTTCTGAGCCACGATTGCAGGGTAAAGACGAAGAGCAGGCAGGCAGGCAGGCAGACAATAAGGCAGGCAGGCAGGCAGGCAGGCAGGCAGGCAGGCAGGCAGGCAGGCAGGCAGGCAGGCAGGCAGGCAGGCAGGCAGGCAGGCAGGCAGGCAGAGGACTGGTTCTCCAGGGAAACGCCAGTATTTTCAATTTAATCTTTCTGTCAGTCTGTTCTCTATGTGTCTGTCTCTTCTCTTTGTCTCTCACAGTGTCGCAACTCCTTCCATCCTTCCCTCCCTCCCTCTCTCTTTCACTCTGTCTCTCTCTTTATCTCTGTGTGTGTGTATGTATGTGTCTCTGTCTGTCAGTCTCTGTCTGTGTGTCTCTCTCTGTCTATCCGTCTCTCTTTAACCCCACCCTGGTCTGCACAACGCATACACGGGACTTGCCATATGGCATCCTTTCAGAAGCCATTTCACCATTAACTTGGGCGGTCCATTGGGGAGACAAAGTGGTCACCGAAAGCCATCGTCATTACTCTTATTGTCATCGCGAGTGTCAACAACGAGAGACAACTGGAAAAAACCAACGAGTAGATGACGGAAGTTCTGACAAAGATCTGGATAATCGGTCGGAGAAGCAATAGAAACGAACCAGAGCAACACACGAACAGCAGCAGCAACAGCAACATCAGTAGCATCAGTAGTAGCAGCAGCTAACAACTGCATGGTAACTTCAGAACCAGCAGAACGAATGCTATGCTGCGCAGGGTTGTCACTCCACGTGGGGCAGAGGGACATGTTCCACGCAATTTTTAGGTATACTGCCCTGCCATGGCAAAAGGAAGCAAGTCACAAATTTTAGTTTCTGAGAAAAATGTGAAAAACAACTCAGGCATCACCCATCAGTCTGAATTTACGCAAACAGTTGATAGTTGGACTTGCTTCCTTTTGCCTTGGAATTTTCCAGTACTACTTGGACAATGGACATGCTTCTTTCTGCCTCTGCTTTTCCGCCAGAACCACATGCAATAATAACTATTTATATAGACGATTGTGTTGGACTTGCTTCTTGAACCAAAATGATACCGATATGTCATTTTCACCTTAAACTGGACTTGCTTCCTTTTGCCATGGCAGGGCAGTATAGGGAACGCAAGTTGGTTATCATCCAACCCAAATCTTTGCCTCTTCGTTTATCATTCTGCGTATCCCTTATACTGATTAACTTATTTAATTAACTAATTTGTGCCTCACAACCAATACAAAACCGTGATTACTTTTTTAAAAGTAGCTTATGGTGTAAATGTAGCAGCAAAATCATCATCGTCATCAGCTCCTGACGCCAGCCATCTGGCGACGATGGGTACGACTAAATTATTTCTATAGGCCTTGGTCATATGTCAAGTCCATTGCTCCCTTTAGTGTTAGTCCAAGTGATGTTATGACCTGATTTATATTATCTATCCAGTTTAGCCTCGGTCTGCCTTTGTTTCTTTTCCCCTCGAATCTTGCATGTAGTGCATTGTGTGGCATTCGGTAAACAGGCATTCTCCCTACATGTCCAAACGATCGGAGTCGGCGTTGAACGACTTTGTCTGGCAGAGTTGTTTCAATACCTAATGATCGTCTTATGTCATCATTTCTTATTTTCTATAGTCCTGAAATCCATGCGTTCTTCGACAGCCAGCTCATTTCTGCTGTGCGAATGTTCTTTCCGCGTCTTGATTTCGCATTGTCCAATATTCCGATCCATGTAGGAAAATCGGTTGTATCATCCTCTGTTATATTTTTGTCTTGGTTCTCTTTGTTAATTATTCTCTGCTTCTCCATATCCTGTTCAGTTTCAAAAATGTTCGCGAAGTGCGTCCAAATTCTCTTCTGTGTGTCTTGTTTTGTTGCTGCATTTGCGGTTTTTAGCCCTCCTAAATAGACGCATTGTGCTATACCTGCTCAATAGCTGCTTCCTGGATTGCGATAGTTATTTGTGTCTCTTCGGTCTTTTCAATCAGCATTGTTTTGATTTTCTCTGCATTGATCCTTGCCGAATCTTCTATTGGTTTCCTCTGTCTGTGTAGTAATATCCTATTGTTCTGCTCCGCTCTAGTGAGGAGGCCAATGTCGTCAGCAAATCGGAGATTATTCAATAGCCCTCCACTTAATTTGATTCCTGGGTCGGTGTTGTTCATGCTGGGTGAGCCAGGGTGACATTACTGCGTCTAATGCTGTGCTAAAATCATAACAGGTAATATAATTTGCTAATCGGGAAGAGAAGACCCATAAATGCTGGGGATTAATTAAGCTACTGTTAATGCAATGTTTCAAAGCATTTGCTTTATTGAAGGTTGTAATGTCTTTAAATGGTGAACACAAGTTGTGATAAAGCTAGCTCACGCTTTTCCTCGGCATCGTAACAGGCTAACAGCTTAACGTCATTCATACAATGCAGCTCAATATTCCTCACTAAATATAAGCACAGATTTTGTCAAGCCAAAATAAAGTGATTGGATAATTTTTGTGAATCGAAACACGTTTGTCAAGCACAGTAGTAGGCCTATCAGAAAAAACACAAGAACTGAAACTCCATCAATTTCATTACCCAGTCGTTTAAGCAGCAGCAGCAGCAGCAGCAGCAGCAGCAGCAAGCACAGCAGTAGCAGCTGCAGCAACACCATCTGCTGCATCAGCGACAACAACAGTAACAGCAGCAGCAGCAACTGCAACACCAGCAGAATAGCAATACCACTACCAGCAGCAGCAGCAGCAGCAGCAGAAGTAGTAGAAATACTTTGGCCACATTTTGACTGACTGTCTGTCTAGTGCCAGTAGGAAGACAAAACGTTCGGTCGTTCGGTGACAGTCTGCAGATATCAAATCCAAGTTTAAGCCGATTAGGTTACCGAAGGATTTATGTCTTCGGCTGACAAAGTGAGGAATTAATTCGTCATTCCAGCCGGACAAGAAAACAACCAGCACACGGATCATTCCAGATGTGAGGTTATACACAAAGGGTTTCACACAGTTCTCCTCGTTGATTTCTCAGATCAGCCAAATGGGACAATAACCTATGAAACTGATCCTTGCTACTAGTTCTCATCTTCCATGAGCTGCTTCAAGTGTGTGATTTTTGTGCCAGGGTGCACAGTCTGTAGGCGGAAGGAGGCAAACTTCCCTCACCTGCTCAGGCTACTCCCACGTAACATCACATTTCGCCATACATTCTCCTTCGGCTCTCTTTTCCCATTTAAAGGGGGAAGAGAAAACCTCCCTCACTGGTTTAGGCTAGACGCTATTGAAAAAGCACAGTTTCCATACACTTTTCTCATAGGTCTTTCCACATTTCTAAGGCGACAGAAAGGGAAATTCCACACGGATTTTCTTAAGACAAATATTGGCATAAGTTAACCCCCCCACCACTGCTGCTAACCATAAGTCGCACCCTGAACAATGCACTGAGACAAATGTCGACTCAAAATTACGCTTCTCATCCAAAAGGTGGATTTCGCTCCCTCAGGCAACAACTAAAACGTCGCCTCCGCCAATCACATGACTCAGGCAATACAGATGTCAAAGATTAATCAGATAAGAAATTTCGCCAGATTAGATCCGATTAAATCTGATTAGAACAGACATTGGTTTGCGGAGAACTCACAGACACCTGTGAAATTAAATCTTGAACAGAGAACACATCGTAAAGTGGCACTCAGATGTTGTTAGAAAAATGACTGAACCTTACCTATAAATACTGCATTTGGAGTGGAGGTTGAACCTCGCCTAACAAACACATCCGGAATTAAGCATCAGATGTCACAACAAATACCAATTATTTGACAGGCTCCTAATTTCTTCTGATTTTTTTTATGATTTCTCCTGCTATCAGAAGATGCCAAGATTCTCTTCAGGCCGCTTTTTGGCAGCCTTGTCTGGATGACTGCGGGAGGATAAAGCTTCTATCAACATGGGTCTTCGAAGAGGGCATGGCTTCATTTCGAGTGCACTGTCAGCGTACACTGCCAACATACTCTCCTGCAACGTTTGATCATATTCTTCAACCCACTTCTCCAGCATCCCTCGTCAGACGACTTCAACAGAAACATTTTCTTAATTGGAAGACCACAAAACGCAGCCATATAGTGTCCACTATTACACCGAGCTCAAAAATAGGCCAAGCGTTGGACCACGACGAATCTAACAGCGGGGATCCGATATTAATCAGTGTTGACAGAAGCAGCTAAGGTGCACTTTGCCCCTGTGAAATCCGTCGAATCCGTAAACAAAACTAATGGCTTTTATATAGACGGGCTACACTTTCAAACAGTTTGCCGGTCGCAACGCGGCAGCGGACGGTGGCGGCAGCAAATGGCCAGGAAGACAGATCCAATGAAGAAATGACGCCTCGTAATCTGTCTTAATCTGTGCGCCAAATGAAATCAACTGATTTCGTGTCATAACCAGAATATCAAACGCAACAACACCAGGGGCGCAACCAGGACTTCGGCTGGGGCAGATTCAGGATATGAGGTGGGGTGACACCCAGTTTTGGGGCAGGCGGGTGAAATTGTGTTGGGGCGCGGCAAATTTTTTACCAGTATGCTCCTCACTCCCCCAACGCGGTAATACGGCCGTTAAAGCTCCCAGGCCTCGAGATGCGAACAGAAACAGAGTTAACAGACACATGGAAAAAGAACCACAGACATACACAGTCAGGCACACAGACCAACCAGTACAAATACCCATACGTGGGCTTACACAGATAGAGACAGACAGACATTTACAAAGACATGTAAAGGTATGCACATGAGAAACATTAACAAACATTTGACAGACGCACAAAGATACCAAAGGACAAAGACATGCAAACAATACGGCAGACAGGACATAGGAACAGACAAGACAAACAATTACACAACAAACAAAATATAGAAACAGACAAGACACAGAGACAGACAAGATACAAAAACAAAGACAGACAACATATTGAGACAGACAAGACAAAGAAATGCAAACATATCCTTTGAACAGAGCAGACAGAATAAGACAAGACATACAATTATCCAAAAGACAAGACATAGAAACAGACAAGACACAGAGACAGACAAGCCATAGAGACAAAACATAGAGACAGACGAGACATAGAGACAAGACACAGAGACAGACAAGACACAGAGACAGACAAGACACAGAAACAGACAAGACACAGGAGACAGACAAGCCATAGAGACAAAACATAGAGACAGACGAGACATAGAGACAAGACACAGAGACAGACAAGACACAGAGACAGACAAGACACAGAAACAGACAAGACACAGGAGACAGACAAGCCATAGAGACAAAACATAGAGACAGACGAGACATAGAGACAAGACACAGAGACAGACAAGACACAGAGACAGACCAGACACAGAGACAGACAAGCCATAGAGACAAAACATAGAGACAGACGAGACATAGAGACAAGACACAGAGATAGAGAAGACATGCAAATACAGAGACCAGACAGCACATAGAGACAGCCACAACAAACAAACACAAGCAAGACACAGAGGCAGACAAAACATACAAAGACCTGACAGACACCATCAAGACATCAAAAGCACGGAGAGACAGAGGAAGAGGCGCGGACAGACAGACAGACAGACAAACAGACAGACAAGCGGGTACAAAGAGACCGGCCACAGTGTCACGTGACCAGACAGGGAGGGCGGCTTCGTCACTTTCTGCAGCCACCCCCCTCGACAGACAGCCAAAGCGTCTAATAAAAATTGAGCAAATGATCCTTCGCTTCGAAAGTACAGAACCATTACTTGCGAACATCGCCCGAATACGTCGCATAAATTGGCTGGCAGCTCCCACGCCCCCCTCCGCTCCACCGTTCTCTCCCTCAGTCTCTCTCTCTCGGGTGAAGACTCGGTCTTTCCTCTGTGGCGGGATAAAAATTAAGTGCATTGTCATCGAGTGCCTTGCTATTAGCCACCGGTGTGCAAATGGCAAGGCAAGGCAAGCCTCAAAATAAAACCGAGTAAGTCTGGCTTTGTGCGAACACAACGTTGCCAATTCATTCGATTAGCGAAGAATTCTAAGGTAGGTACTTCTTCTTCAACCAGTGGAAGCAGAGCGCCACGCAACCTGCAACGCGTGAGCGCTTCCTTTCCTCAGCTCTCTGCCTCTGCAAGTGCAACTTACGCCAACTAAACCGTTAAACAGACCGCTCTATTCCACTGTTGTCTCCTGTTGATAGGTCGGAAGTCCACAGAAGTCCTCTTGTAAAGGTGCTATATAAATGTGCACTTATTACGAGTACAATTTTAAACAGAAGAAAATTTGGGGGAAATTGTTCAGAAGCTGCGCGGGAAAATAGAAACTGGGCTCAAGTTCGGGTCAGTTTGGTAGCATTTCGTAACGCACTGGTCAAAGGAAAGGGAACACTGTAGGGAGTTGGGGTGGGTGGTGTGGATGGGTCACGGATGAAAACGTTTCCGACCGACTCATCGCAACCAGGCTACAACGCTTCCTCTCCATTTCAAAAGCTCTTCCGAAGGCCTGTCATTCGTCCGTCCGTCCGTCCGTCCATCTGGCGTTGGGCTATTGTGCTTCGGTGACAGAGGATGAAGAGACCCCCACACACACCCACCGCCAAGAAGGACAGGTGTGTAAGCAGGTAAGACAGACAGACAGAGACAGTCAAAGATGAACAGACAGAGTGGACGGAAATAGAGGGGAGAGCAAGTGGGAGACAAGACGAGGGCGGGAGGAAGAAGGGAGAGCGACCAAGAAAGACGGAGGGAAAAGGGACGGTCACCAAAAAAGAGATAGGCCTAAATAGAGAGGGAGTAAGGAGGGAGGGAAGGAGACCAAGCGAGAGGGAGCCTGAGAGAGGGAAGGATAGAGGCACAGGGGGAGAGAATGGGAAAGGAAGGGATGAGACGGCACCAAGTAGCGAGGGGAGTGTGTCAGGGAAAAGACCGAGGCAGCGAGACTGAGAGCCAGCCAGACAACGTCAACAAAGAGCTGAGAAATGAGTGGAGCAAATCATCGCGTAAAAAACCATGCAGTCCGAATACGACTCCACCCATTGTAAGACTCCACCATTTCCACCACCACGACCACCCCAACCACGACCAAACCATTACCACCGCTACCACCACTTCCCTCACAACCAACAGCCAGATGAGACCAGTTCGCGCCGCCACCTGCACTTGGCATCCAAGCGTTAAAAACTGGTTAAATAAGTGGATCCATCTAATGAAAGGTCATCGGCAACTGCCAGATTGATTGCAGTCAGGCAGGAACTTCGACGGCAGAGGGCAACACTTCTGAGTAATTCTCTCCCCATTCGGTGGGTAACCATGGGTACAGATCATCATCACTCGGATCATCACATACAACTGGATCGACGATACGGTACGAGGTAAATTAACCGAATGTGGTGAATCCAGAAGTCTACAGTGGCCAAGGCAGCAAGCCCACACAATTAACTTTGCAACAACAGGTTTTGAGACAATATTGCGACAATTATAGTGTTCAGCAACAGTACTGTGATGATCTTTCTTTACTTAGCAGAAGTTCCACAGGAATTCTTGTAAACGTTTTCTTCGGTTTTCTCAGATTTTCATGAGTTTTTATTTTTATTTTTATAACTGTTTTATTGGTTACAGAGATATTTTACTTTCTTTAATTCTTTTTAGTCTTTCAGTACTTTTTATCACCTTTATTACATGATGACTAGTAATTTCATTTTCTTTATTACAGATTTAATAGATAACATCACCCTAACCAGTTTGCAGAGGGGCACACTCAATGAAATCGAAGTTGGTGGCCGAATTTGATTCTGTATCTATTCCTCATAATTTATTCATTATCGCCATTAGTTGCTGACGCCAGCCATTTGGCGGTGATTGGTATGAACAGATGATCTCCATGGTCCTCGGTCATTTGTCACGTCCAGTGCTTCTCTCAGTGTTAGTCCAGGTCTTGTTGTGTCCTCATTTATATTGTCTATGCAGCACAGTCTTAATCTGCCTTTGTTTCTCTTCTTTCAAAGCTCCCATGTAGTGCATTGTTTTGGATTCGGTCAACTGGCATTCTCTCTACACCTCCAACCACAGGAGTCTTAAATGAACGACTTTTTAGCGTAGTTGTTTGGTTACCTGATGACTGTCGTATGTCATCATTTCTAATTTTCTGTAGTTTTAAATCCCTGCCATCTTCCGCAGCCAACTCATTTCTGCTGCGAGATATCTGTTCTCATCTTCCTTTCATATTATCCAGCATTCTCATTTTGTACAGGAAAATGGATTGTATCATCGTCTCATATTATAGAAATAATAAAGTAAACGAAGACAAGGGTCGTTGTTTTCTTTATTATTTCTCTGCTTCTCCATATTACATATATCTCTATCAACATATCTCATATCATTTTCATCGCCCACGAAAACTACTAGATTAAATTAATAATGCGAATGATATTTTATTCTATGTACAAGAAATCAGCTACTGGAAGAAAAACTGCAGACTCATGAAACAAGAAGGCACCTTGAGGCTGGATAGCAGCGATTCAGTTTATCCTTCGGAGGACAGGTCCGAACCTCCCCAACTGGTTCAGTTTGGGGAGGTTCTATCTCCCTCTTTCCAGTGTGATTCTCCTTACAGATTTTATTTTAGTTATAGTTACAGTTATAGTTAATGTTTTTTAATTTTAGTTATAGTTATAGTTATAGTTAGTATTTTTTAGTTATAGTTATAGTTATAGTTAATGGATTTTTATTTTAGTTAATTTTAGTTACTACTTAGTTACAATAATTAAGGCTATAAGCAAAATTGTGTATTAACACGCTGTTTCACAATTTGCTCAGAGCTTTGAAAGCCTTTGAGTTTCCAAAGTAACTGACAAATTACATTGACAAATTGCATAATAAAAATATCGCATTTTTCGTTCTCATTTATGTCAAATTGTCCATGTTGCACTTCCTATTTTTATTTTTTGTATTAACGAAAATAAAGATGAATTTTCGTTAGTGTTATTTTCGTTATAGTTATAGTTATAGTTAATGATATTTTTTAGTTAGAGTTAGAGTTATAGTTATCGTTAACGAAATCATTTTATTTTCGTTAACGAACATTTTCGTTATCGTTAACGAGAATCACACTGCCTCTTTCCCATATATCTTGCTCTCGGCTTTCGACCAGAGGCAGCTCTAAAGCGGACCGCACCGCTTCACTTGCATCCAAAGATATTATTATAAGTCATTTCTTACAATTTTAATATCTCTCACTGTAAGAAAAAGTAAAGGGTAATTAAGACCTGTGAAAAGAGGTCAGGAATATTCCCCTTGAAGGAAAAATATTGGCAAATATTCTGATGCAAAATTTTATACAATTTGTTGGCAAAGGTAGGTACGGTCTTGCAGACGCACCAGCCCCATTATTGTTAATGTTTTTTCGGTTAGTGGTCATCCAAATGCTCCAATCAATTTGCACCCTATAGGTATTCGCATTCTAATTAGAAACAGAGTTTAGTTAAAGCAAACATCTGCATTTCCAATCTACTGTTCAGTAGCACGTCTGACAACACCTATGCTAAGTTCCAAAAGGTTCCTATATAATTAGTAAGATACATGCATCCACAAATACATACATACACGCATACATATATACCATATATATATATAGTTTATATACCGACAGGTTCTAAAACGGCTCTACATAAATGCCCATTGAGCTGCATTACACTGGTGTCATTTTTAATGCCTACCCCATTTCTCTCAAAGCCTCTGACACATTGCGCCCCAGTTTCCCTCCAACCGGGGTTAAAGGGTACAGGCGAGAAAAGACAGGCTGCAGTCCGACCTGGAAAGGCGTAATACGGTGAGGCAGCAGCGGTGGCGGGACAGTGTGGGCATAAGTCGGCGGCGGTGGCGGGGCAGAGCGCCTCCTAGCGTGTGGGGCAGTGCGTAAGTAATGGCTTCAAGATGAATAGAAGGGAGGAATACTTCTGCAAGTCATTAGAAACTGCATATCCCAGGGATATAATCAAACGCCGCCGATGTATGTAGCGAGGAGCGAGCGCTCTGCCACTGCCTCACAGGTGACCTATGATTATTAGCCACTGAGGGCGGATTGCTCACCGACCTCCACAAGACTCCTCCACAGTCTGTGTTCACTATGAAGAGGAGAGACTGCAGCCGCCGCCGGGACAGCCGAAACGCCCCTGTAACTAACCGACCCACTCTTCATGCTCATCAATTGTCCCCAAAATCGTTTAGCTCCGTCGTAAGGTCGGTCTGGTTTCAATTAAATTACAACAAACATTAAAACCAACACAGAAACAGACAGACAGACAGCCATACAGAGACAGATAGAGAGACAGAGAGGCAGACAGAAAGACAGACAGAGAAACAGAGAGACAGACAGACAGACAGAGACAAAGACAGACAGACAGACAGAGACAGACAGAGAAAGAGTAAGAGAGCGAGAAGAAGAGAAAAGTCGTCCCATCAGCTATGGCCCTTAGGCAGCCTCAGACAGCCATGGATGGGAAATGTGTTAACGGCTTAATTTTTCTTAGTCTCGGCATATGAAGGTGGCCAGCCCTCTCTCAAACCCCTGTTCCTCCCACTGCAGTATACGATCAACATACTGCTATTGCTGAGGGTGTATTGCTAGGGTGTGCAAGTGGAACCGAAATCTCAAAAACAATTTCTGCCGTAACAGAGATTTCTCAACCCCCCCTTCCGCACCCCCCTACCCCGACATCTCGACTGGGTGCCGAGCACACCAACAATTATAAATGCATGTACACAAAATACAAAAGTGTTTATTCTGTACATAAAACATCAATATATAATATATATACACACAATTTATGCCTATGTATACACATATCAATAAATACAAATATATCTTAAACACACACTTACATAATTACACAATGTATTGGCCTTAGTGGTTACTCAAAACTCGCTATATTAAGTGTCTTGATATAATTATCACTTAAATGACTGCATACAACCAAGAATTGTATACAATCTTTTTAACATTCCCTTAAGCTAGCCTGAGAGGCAGCCATGGGTATGAAGTGTCAGCGACTTCATTTTTTAGCCTCGGCATATGAGGGCGGGTGGCCAATCCTCCCTCCCTCCGACCCTCCATCCATCCGTCTCTCTCTCTGTCTGTCTATCTGTCTGTCTGTCTGTCTCTCGCTCTCTCTCTCTGTCTCTGTCTCTCGCTGTCTCTCTCTGTGTCTCTGTGTGTCTCTCTCTCTGTCTCTCTATCTCTCTGTCTCTCTGTCTGTCTCTGTGTCTCTCTCGCCGTCTGATCTTATATATAGTATATACATGTACACATATCTTAAACGCTTACATGCAACTTCACGTGCTCTTGCTTAGGCATATATGTACGTGCTAATAATTACAGCCACAAATGCTTGGAAAGACTAATCATTTTATGTGCATACCTACCTTCAAAGTCTAGCCGTCTGATGAACCAGTTCCATCATTCCTGTGCATGATTCGTATGGTGACCCAGTCAGACGAGGACCATCTATTTCACCTCCACATACGCAGACACCGCTTCAACAACTTCGTACTTCTTTCGGAAGGAGCCAAAAAGTCGGACCACACAGCGAGCATAGCATCCCATCATCCGCGGTGCAGGGAGCAGAGTTGGTGGTCGATACGGCAACTGCTCCTGCTGCTGCTGCTGTTACTGCTGCATAGTAACCTTTTAAAACGGATACGTAACCCCCTCCCCCATTCGGAGCTGCATTGGGTAGACGAGCGTCAAGTGGGGTCGGTTGGATATGTTGACACGTAACCTCAAGTTGGAGAGTTGGTGGAGTGAAGGGGTGGTATATACAGATCGTACAAGGATACACAATCCCTTAACGAGAAGAGGGGTGGCGTAAACTTAGCTGGGGCAAGTATGCTCAGTATGCTGATGGAGAACTCCGAATGTAGGCTAAATATGTTGAGACTTAACTTTCGCAATCGTATCCTAATCGTAATCTCGAGACTTCTACAGCGCCCAAACAGCTAAGTTGTGGGAACCAGCTTATTCACAGGCGCTTGGTCAAAACAAAATTGATAGGCGGGGAGGGGGAGCTAAAAATCGGTTCTAGGTCAATAGAGTAAAAATGCTGGGGTAAAATCTGTTGAGGCTGGTATACTAACCCAAACAATTCTAAATGTGGACATGAATGGGTGGAGTCACATGGAACGTGGCAGCAGGAGATGAAAGACACCGGCTGTGTTGACAAAACGACGACACCCCCCAGACAAACAAATCAAACAAAGCTGGTGCCAAGAACCAAATGGTTCATACACAAACTTTACTTCACAGTATCTCTTACTGATGACATACTGGATAACATGCACGCTCGAGTCTAAAGGTCTGGGTGCAACCCCACATAAGAGATTTCACAGCTCAACAAAATTGTGGGTTCTACGTGATGGACCAGGATTCGAACCCCAGATTCCGCGTTAAAGGGCAAATTTGCCACCACAGCCCTCTTGTCGCTAGTAGGCCTACATATAGGCTGCACAGTCGAGAAGCCGATGCAGGAGTCTCATTGACACAGTCGCGTAAATCATGGGGGGGCAGAGGGGGACTGTCCCTCCAAGGTATTGACTTAAGCCCTTCTGTCCCCCCCCCCAAATCCGGCCCACGTAGGTACTCTGTCCCCCCCAAAGTTATGTATAGATTTTCCCCTCTGCATTGACATAGTGCCACCTCTAACCATAGACATCCTACATAAGTATATATGGCTTATATATGTCTAACCGAGAAGTCGGGGGTTCAAATCCCTGCGATGGCAGAACTTTGTTTCCTGGGTTCAGCTCCACCTGTGACCCCTAGCCAACTCAGCCACACGAATTCACTGACGGTGACTGACCGTATACGCCGTTGGCGGGAAAAGACAAAGAGAAAAGAGAGAGAGGACTGGCTACACGTCGTCATATGCGAGGCTAAGAAAATAATTTTGATTACACCGTATACCCATGGTTGCCTTTCGGGTCTAGATTATGGGATTCTTCTCGTCCTTCTCGTTTTCTTTTTCCTTCTCCTCCTTCTCCTCCTCCTTCTTCTCCTTCTTCTCTATTTTTTCCTCCTCCTCTCTTTTTCTTTTTCCTCCTCTATATCCATAACTCTGTGGCGACGTCCAGCAAGGTAGTTTCGGCTGCAAAGCCCCATTGGCCATTGAGATAAGCACCACACTTAATACCACACAAACTACTGATCGCCTTACTTTCCCGGAATCAAAACCGGCACATCGTTCATCTAACACTTTTTCCAACTCTCCAGGGTTCACCGAGCTAGTCACAAACGGAAAGCAACCGAGAACGCGGCGGTCAATTTGTCTAAACGAAAGTGATCTAATTAGTTGGACATTAAAAACAATCAAAAAAGTGCACAGCATCGTAATTAATTAAGCGAGAAAATCGCAGATCCGATTAATGCAGTAATTACTACTGTGCCTGGATTATATTGTAAAGCTCGCTCAGCTATCAACGCATGATCACATAATAATTGTCTACTGCTTGCACACACGTCTATTTAGTGCATCAATAACGGGTTCTAAGCACACGCAGGCAGACAGGCAGGCAAATAGGCAGGCACCCAAACACATACACACATACAGACAGACGAGCAGACATTGCCTGTCATTGGCAGGCAGACGAACAGACACAAACACAGACAGATGGGCAGACGGATAGGCATACATACAGAGCGACAACTGATAACATCTCAATTACCAGATGAACTGTATCGTTGCATGATATCCGCCTATACATAGCCGACAGCAAGCAGCAGCAGAACAGGAAGACGACCTGATAATGGGCGACGGGGCGGCGTATATACCTACAAAGGACCAATGATTTCTCAGAAGTAGAAAAAACTGCTTCCTGGTAATTTGCCAAGCGATGGCGGCGCCGAACCCTATAAGTGGAATGGAGACCTGGAGACCTGGAGACGGGAGGAGGAGGAGCCCAATCAGAGCCAAAGTGTCGCCGATTAAGTGGACAACAACGACCCTCCCCTCCTAGTTATCACCGGTGACATGGGTCGAAGAACACCCGTCGCAACCTTCTGATCTGACGCCTGACAAAGCAGTTTTCGCGTAGTACAAGCTATCATAGGCTGCCAACGACAACAACATGTTACCTGCACGAGGCGGTCCAGGATCTGAAGCTTGGGGGAAGGATGGAAAAGTATTGAAACAACGAAAAAAGAAACGCAATCTGTGAAGCCACCCCTCCTGAGATAGCCATTGATGCGAAGTCTCAATTAAAGACGATTAAAACCAGGGCTATTACTATAGCATATAGCTTATAATATCGCGGTTTGCCAAGTGCCAGCGACAACAACATGTTACCTGCACGAGGCGGTCCAGGATCTGAAGCTTGGGGGGAAGGATTGAAACAACGGAAAAAGAAACACAATCTGTGAGGCCACCCCTCCTAAGATAGCCATTGATGCGAAGTCTAAACAGCTTTATTTTCTTATCTCCCGGCATATAATTTTAAAACTATTACAAGAAACAATTAAAGGCATAACGACGATTAAAACCAGGGCTTTTAATACAGCATCGCTATTGCTTGTAATATCGCGGTTAGCGATAGCTCTATTTGGTGACATTGCTTGGCATCGCCGACAGCTTCAACCCAACTCTCGATACCAATATTTTTCCACTTAGTATAGTTCCTGCAGTCCGATTTCTTTAATAAGCCTTTTTTAATAAGCTGTTATTGACAAAGCGCAAAACCCCGTATAGCCTTACGTATGTACGTACGTACGTATATGCATGTGCGTATGTAGGCCTATGTATGGATGTACCGGTATGTATCTGGATTGTAATAAAGCGCATTTAGGAACCTCTCACAGCGCTATGAACAATTAGGGCTGTCTATAATGGACCTGAACAGATGCGTATCAACATAGACATGGAAAATATTTTAACAGAGTTTAAAGAGACAGCTGGAATGTCAAGGAGAGGATTTTTCCAACGAAATGGACCAACGCACCACCGTGCACGGTACACTCGTGTTGACGTAGGCCTACAGCAGCGAGGAACCAACAGATTTCAACGAGTGGATGGCACTGGATGAACGAAGCAATTGAGCTGAAACCGGCTCAAACAGCTTTCATACGTACGATGGAGCAAAGCCATCAACGAAACCCGGCCAATGAGGATGATCTTTGATGTGATTGTGTCTTCGCTAGGGAGCCAGTGGAGTGCATCTCTCACGTATCTCACGTATATGCTGAGCTATGAGATAATTTGGTCGAATGGCCACTAGCAGATCAGTTCAAGCAGGAGCTGACGTAGCCTGAATTTTGGCAAGCATGCATGCAGAGATGGAATTACAATAGTCCAGGCGTGACGAAGGTGAAGGAATGGAGCAAGGTGGTTGCAGTGCTAAACGAAAGATTACGCCGTATTGACCGAATCTGACGAAACAGGTTGAAGCGTGACCTGCACACCGAAGCCATATATATCTCTGCACACCATAATATATATATAGATATATATATATATATATATTTAGCACTATATATATATAAGGGATAAGGCGTTGAGAGACCCAATCGAGCAATGACGCTATAGGAGCTCTCCTTCATCAATCTCGAACCGCGTCTGTCGAGTTCCGATGCATATATAGGTATTGTGTTTTGGCCAGGTTAAAGCTGAGCCGATTTGATGACGTCTATTCTTCTGTCTCCATAACGGTGTTTAGCACTGACATAAGACAGGTGAATGAATTCGATGGCTGACAGCTCGATAAAAGCTATACATCATCAATGTATTGATGGGCGCGGGATCCATGTGCTGTGATGACTCGGATCAGATCAGCTGTGTATAAGATGTAGAGGAGTGGTCCAAGAACGCAGCCATGAGAGGCACCGAGCTGTTCCGAGCAAGGATTTGGAGTGACTCCCACTCTGAGCAGTCTGAACCCACTGATACCATTATACATATTCCGCTCAACAAAGAACGATTCCAGCGATAGGTTCACGCATCCATATGATGCCCTGAAAGCGTGTCGCCACCGGCCAGTATCTCGTGGTCAACCGTGTCGAACGCTGCGCTCACGTCGAGAAGAGCGAGCAGTGTCTAACGTCCTGAATCAATAGTGTCGTAGAAGTTCAAGAGCAACCGCGAAAGAACCGTTTCAGTTGAAGCGAGATTGCAGCTTCGGCGTAAAGTCAGACGCTTCCAGGTATCTGGTGATCTACAATTTTTTCCATCACTTTTGAAAGGAAGCTTAAATTATAGACGTATCAGACGTAGCAGTTACTGTCGCCAGAGTCCATTCCTGGTCGTATGATGGCACTCTTTTGACAGACTCCATTCGTTATCGACGCATTACAGAGCCGCACCAAGCAAAGTAGCAACTCGTCGATGAAGTCACGGACGAGGAAAGTCGTACGAAGTGTAGACGACCTTGGCGGCATGGACGAGATGAGTGACCTCAGTTCAGTTGTCGAGTGCTGCATGGTCAAAACCGAAACTCTGTCGTCGAGTATAACCCTACGTATACGAGGTGCAGAGCCCTTAGTGTCCCGCCGAACATCCGAGACTTTCCTAATAAGAAGGCGTCAATTCTCATCGGCGGTTGAAAACGATGGGTTCTGCGAGCTACGGGAGTGGCCGAGAACCGTTGAGATGTTTTTTCCACAATCGTTTACTATATCCGTGGAGTCTTGGGCGATCATGTTCTCTCAGTAAGACTGCTCCTTTTCCTGGAAGAAACGGTGTTTTTCCGTATATATTTGCTTTACCCATTCGTATCGATCCTTATCCGACGTCGACCTTATAATAGATAGCGCTCTGCACGCGTAACTGTCCGCCGCTGCGCTCTGCACTGCTCCGAGGAATCAAACCACGGATTGAGAGTCCCGGAATTGATGCGGATTGATCAGAGCAGCAGTAGGTCATCGATTATGGAGCGAAGGTTAGAGTCTCATGAAGGTCGAACAATTCTCCTGCAGAGGAGGATTAATGTCTGCAGATACCTGGCACAGAGAACAATTGACAAGGCGCTGATGGAACGCCACTCTATCCAATGACATCCATCGTCTGACGTTGACCTCAGTGGCTGGTGACGATGCCTGCAACAATGGGATGCAGGCTGTGATCGGAGATGGACGGAGGTCCATTGCAGTTGTGACATACGTGCAGTCATCACGGGTGATGACTAGACGGAGACAGCCGCCGTGCGTCATGAGTGTGTGGGTTATTTGGCGTTCTGACACAGGTAGGTATATATATATACTTCTGTTTAACGACACTGTGTAGTAACATAGACCATTAGCGTCGCCCTCCTCCCTCATCCAAGCTTGGGACTGGCACCAGCTGGCAGTAAGCACGGAAGTTCAATGCACGGACGTTCGTTGGCGGCGTTCTTCTGACACAGACCGAAGCTCAACAACAGCTGTGTCAGCTGGACGGTCCTGGGACCATTCGGTTCCTCCGTATGGATGTTGAGGTCATCCTCCACAGCCAACTGCACGGGAGTTGAAAGGTGGTCGGTTGAACAGAGTGATCAGAGTGATCAGATGGGTCGGTGGTCAGAGTGAACTTCTCAACATCGTGTTGCTCCTATAGTTCTCTTCTAAGGTTCGTGGTTTCAACCAAAGGACTGACCGGAAGTAAGTACTTTCGCGATCGTCCATAGACTCCATAAAATGGCTGGATTAGTTCAATGCGTGTGTAATTCCGCCACCGCAGAGTGGTTTCAGTACCACGTCTGGATGCCAATCATCCTCATTATATGACAAGGCGTGTGGGCATGGTAGCTGACTGCCTGACTGGTTATAGCACTCAGCCTGTAAAGCGAAGAGCACGGGTTCGAACCTCCACTGAGTCAGTCACAATGATGTAAGGGACCTTGAGGAAGTGCTTCACTCATAATTATTGCTCAGCTCTGTCTTATAAGTGCATTCCTGAAGTTTGGGAGGAGAGCAATCTCGATAGCATTTGTGTAAGGTATCGTTACACAGAAATTTGTGTTAAGTCATAGCTTCAAAATTGTTAGTTGGATATTAAAAGTGAATAGGTCTGCTGAAACGACGGAGAATGAAGCAATGAGTAGCATGACGGAAGACTTCTTCAAATATGTCATGTGCCAACTTAGGTAAACTTTTTTCTCTGCTGCAATCGATCACAGAAAATTTTAAGGAGACATAAAATGGTAATGGTTAGTTTTGTTTTCTTCTTCCTTATTATAGTTTATAATGCAATTTTGCTAAGTTATCACACTTGATTTACTATTGGCCAAGTCTGCATGTTGAAACTAACTTCTTGCATGAACCTTATCGACAGTGCAGCTTGATGATTTTGATTGGCAAGTCTGGGTATGCCTAACGTAAAATTAATATAAGCTGCATAGTTTCACTTTTGTGTGCCATGACTTTAAAGTTCAGTGATGGGTAAAATCCTTCTGAAAAGTAATTAGAATCCAACTTTAAATACTTTATAAGTACTTAGAAGTATTTAAAATACACGTAAAACACTTCACATAAGTGTAAAATATTACTTATAGGATACCTTTTAAGTATTTAAAACAGCACAATAAACACTTTTCACTACTTCATGTATTTAGTGTTGGTGTACAATGTATACGATGCCATTGAACAGGTGTACATTTGCATACATATAATAATGCTTAGCCATGCGGTCACTTTTTATATAATACATTGCTGTGTTTTAGGTCACGTTGGTCTCCTGGCAACATTTGAGATCAAACGCAAATGTCTGATGGATTGCAAGCAAAGGCTACTAAGAAAAGAACGGTAGAATCATACAAACAACCATCTCTGCGACCTAAGCAAGCCAAAATCAACGTTCATATATCATGGTGATGTCGTCTTAAAAGTCTCAGATTCTAAAGTAATTCTAAACTTTATATACTTTGCGATGCCTGCAGAATCAAAACGTAATGTTTATACCTACATTCGTTGCAAAAGACTTTTTAGTGAATTATGTAAAGGTTCTGAAGCCAGTCTGCTGGAGGCTAGATATTTTGCAAGGAAGAATGACCTGAGTTCAACTGCCTGCTGCCAATGCTTATTGTTATGAAGACAACACTGCCAATGCTTATTGTTATGAAGATAACGCAGAGTGCTTTCGAACAGTCTAAACTATGGACCATTAGATCCGACTCTGCTTGATAGAAGTGAGTACAGGTTTGGCCAAATCTATTACCTCTATGCACTTCACTACCCAGCAAGCATGTGAAAATATAGTATTCTTGCGTGATAGGGTGTTCACTATGGTAAATAGGATGAAGTGTGTTATACTGCATTAACTCTACTGTGCATGTATTTTATGGGCAATTATGTTAACTTACCTGCTGAAGGTATATTGGTTGTGCAATGATTAAAGAAATTGTATTAGTACTGGTATCGCTAATACATTTACAATGAAGTATTAGTACTGGTATATTGCCAATACATTTTAACAGTATTGCTGAATGCTGATAACTAATAAACCTGTTTAAAGTCTTAAACACTATCTATATGCTATAGAGCCATCACATACAACGCATCTCTTTAAGGCTCTCTCGAGGTACCATTCAACTGTTCTATTACAATAGTAACAGTCACAATAGCAGTTTGAAGTGCTACTGTGTCCTATCCTAGTTCAATCAGTCCAAGATGAAAATAACATCGTCCACAATAGAAAACGCATTCATCTGTGGCAGACCTCAGCATCTTCCAAGTGACCAGTCCAAGCAACGGACAGTCAAGGTCAACAAAGGCTAAAGGTCAGAAGGTCAGGGAAACCTAACTTCAATGGTCTTCTGCATCAATTGAAACATTTTCAGTATTCCAACCCTTAAAATAGATCACAGACAGACAGATGGAGACAGACAGACAGACAGACACACACAAAGACACGCCTGCATACATACAGGAAATTTCACATACTATGCATAGGCCTACATACAAAGCCCAGACATATATACATATTAGAATGCAAGAATGGACACGGTCCTCAAACATGCAAGCAGACAGGTAGACCGCCTTGATGTTTGAAAGAGGGACACGATCTAACAAAGCCTTCGGATAGCTTACCTAGCTAACGTCCCACACCTACAGCTCACCCTTAAACGATCCCATCCATTGTTGGGAGAGAAGACTTGAGGATTCGTGTACAATAGAGAACCAACAACAAACCAGGCAGAGGCAGACACAGACACAGAGACGGACAGACAGACATAGAAGCAGACTGGCAGAGAAGCAAGCAGAGAGACCGAGACATACAGACTGAAGGAAGCAGCCAGATAGACAGACGGGCAAACAGACACAGGCGAGCTTGGACCAGCCATCTGTACAGTTTCGGCCATACCCTCGACGTCCGATCACAGCAAAGGCAGAGGTTAACAATGCCAGAGACACATCAAAGGAAGCCCTCCCTCACTCCCTCCTCACTCTCTCTCCTCCTGCCTCCCTCCCTGCCTCGCCCTCCCTGCCTCGCCGTTACAACTCCCTCGCCCAATTCAGGAGACCGGGCCTCTGTCAAATCCAATCTCGCCCTTACAACTACCTATGCGCTTTCAGTCATCTCATCATCATCATCATCATCATCATCATCATCATCATCATCATCATCATCATCATCATCATCATCATCATCATCATCGTCATCATCATCATCATCATCATCATCATCGTCGTCGTCATCATCGTCGTCGTCGTCATCATAGTCGTCGTCTTCAACATCCTTATCCCTGGTGTCACCACAATCGTTGTCCTCCTCAACAGCATTTATATCACAATTATCACAGTCAGAAGTTATACTTGAAGCATCATCATTGTTGTCATTGTCTTTGTGGACATCATCATCATCGTCATCATCATCGTCATCATCAGCACCATCATCATTTAAAAGCCACAACACCTGACCGCTTCGTCCGTACATCATCACATTCATCATCACCTTCCAGTGAGTGCCACATCACCATTTTAACTGCTTCGTCCTAAATTCCTAATCGCCACTATTGCATGCCATCACCATTAGACAGACAGACAACTGGAGAGGCACAAAGAAACCTGATTTCATTCATTCCTTCGCTCCTTTCTGCTTCTTCCTTCCCCTTCCTTCCTCCCTCCGTGTGCAGACGGAGGGAGGGAGGGATGGAAGGAGGGAGGGAAGGAGGAAGGGGAAGGTAGAGGCTTGCAATCAGATGTCGGCTCTGTTCACGCCTTTGAAATATTCCAGCCAACTTGCAATAAAAAACCAGTGCCTCCGCGTAGACGTGAAGACACAGACAGACAGACAGACAGACAGACAGACAGACAGACAGACAGACAGACAGACAGACAGACAGACAGACAGACAGACAGACAGACAGACAGACAGACAGACAGAACAGACAGACAGACAGACAAAGACACAGACAGACAGACAGACAGACAGACAGAAGGACAGACAGACAGACAAAGAGACAGACAGACAAGTAGACAGACAGACAGACAGACAAAGAGACAGGCAGGCAGACAAGCAGACAGACAGACAGACAGACAGACAGACAGATAGAAGGACAGACAGACAGAGGTACGCACAGACAGACAGACAGACAGAGGGACGAACAGACGGACAGACATAGATAGATAGATAGCGAGAGACATAGAGTGAGTTCTGGAATCTATTAGGGAGGGAGCTGACAGTGTATAAGTGGTCCGTAGTTGGACCAATTGGCTGGCGCTGAACAGACCAACAACCACACCAACAGAATATGAACAGACCTCCCTTACTTACGTCGACCACCGACAAGAACAAGACAGACCAAGTCAGGCGATCTCAAAAACGGAGAGGAGGAGGAGCAGCAGGACGATGGTGATGGTGATGATGATGATGTGGAGGAGGAGTAGGAGGAGGAGGAGCAGGAGAGGAGGAGCAGGAGAGGAGGAGAGGAGGAGGAGGAAGAGGAGGAGAGGAGGAGGAGGAAGAGGAGGAGTAGGAGGAGGAGGAGGAGGAAGAGGAGAAGGAGAAGGAGAAGGAGGAGCAGGAGCAGGAGCAGGAGAGGAGGAGAGGAGGAGGAGGAGGAGCAGAAGGATGAGGATGAGTAGGAGGAGGAGGAGGAGGAGTAGGAGGAGGAGGTTGATGATGATGATGAGGTAGAGGAGGAGGAGGAGGAGGTTGATGATTATGATGATAATGAGAAGGAGGGAGGAGGATAATGATGATGATGATGATGACGACGACGACGACGACGATGTTGATGGTGATAAGAATGAGGGTGGAAAAGTTGCTGAAGATGACGAAGATGGGGTGGAAGTGGCGAAGAAGGAGGAGGGACAGGATATAGCAGGAGGAGGCGGATGGAGAATAGGAAGAGGCAATGAAGGAAGAGGAAGAGGAGACGGTCGATCAGTAGGATGGGAAGGAAGATGAGGAGGAAGAGTCAAAGGATGAAGGGGAAGACGAACGAATATGAGGTGGTTTAGGAGAAGAGGAGGAGGAGGAGGAGGAGGAGGAGGAGGAGGAGGAGGAGGAGGAGGAGGAGGAGGAGGAGTAGGAGGAGGAGGAGGAGGAGAAAGTGGATGCAGAGGCAGAGAAGAAAAGTAGTAGTTGGACGAAGAATCCAAAGTATGAGGAAGAATGAGGCGGAGCTAGAAGAAGAGCTGGAGGCAGAATGGAAGGAAGAGGAAATCTTGAGGATGAAGGGAAACCTTAATAGGATGTGAAAGAGTATCGGAAGAGTAGAAAGTGGACGAGTTAGAAAATAGGAGGAGGAAGAGGAGAAAGAAGAGGAGAAAGAGGAGGAGGAGGAGAAATAGCAGGCGATAAGAGAAGATGAATATATGAGGAAGAGAACGGCCCACCATTCGGAAGAATATAGGGGAATGGCAGGGAACAGGAAGAAGAGGAGAGGTGGAAGAGAAGCAGGAAAGAGAAGAAGCAGGAAAGGAGTACGAGGAAGAGTAGCTGGATAAGCGAGGAGGAAACGGTGGAGGAAGAGTAGTAAGAGGATGTAGAACGCAGCAGATAAGAGCATATAAATAGGAGGAGAAGGAGAGGGAGGGGGAGAAGGAGGAGGAGTAGGAAAGCGATTAATATAAGGAGGATGAATGCGGAGGAGAAGGAAGGAGGAAGAAGCGGAGAACGAGGAAGAGGGACACTTACCAGCTGACTTGGAGGAAAACTTGTCCCGGTGAGCGGCGCAGACGGCCAGGAGCCGGTAGCCGAGATCTAGATCGTAGCCGGGCTGAGCCGATATCTGGCTAACAACCTAACGGCAATAAAGACACACAACACACACTCACACTCACGTACACATCAATTCGCAATCTCGACCCGCTGCCAACTCTACGATAGATGCATTTCATATCTCTGTCTCTGTCTCTCTGTCTCTCTGTCTCAGTCTCTCTGTCTCTCTGTCTTTCTGTGTGTGTGTGTCTATGTCTGTCTGTCTGTGTCTGTGAATGTCTGTCTGTCTGTCTGCCTGTCTGTCTGTCTCTGTCCGTCTGTTTGTGTGTGTGTCTGTGTCTATGTCTCTCTCTCTCTCTCTCTATATATATATATATATATATATATATATATATATATATATATATATATATATATATATATATATATATATATATATATATATATATATATATATATATATATATATACTGTCTGCGTTCTGTTTCCATCCTCCGTCTCTCTCGCGCTCGATTTATCACTCTCTTATTATTTCTCTGTCTGCCTTACTTTTCCATACTCTCCTATCTTTGTCTATGTTTCTCTCCGCTTCTCCGTCTGTCTGTCTGCTTCCATCATCTCTCCCATCTATTCACCCTCTTCTGACCGTCTTCTGACTCTTTCTAATTAATGGCTTCAGTGGAACAAAGAAAACGAAGCCAGCTCCTTTTAAAAACAGTTCAAACTTTAGATAAGGCATTTTGAGATATGTCGGTTACTGCGACACGCCATCTATCAATGATGCTCTAAGCGATATTTAATTCTCTGCCTTTTCAACAACAAGGGCCACATATATATATCACTATATATAATCTACAGCCCTTATTTCTCTAGCGCCGTTCACGACTTATTCACCAGCAACAACTTTGCCAATTAATGACTTCCGATTTATATCACATGAGGTATTTTCATAATTGCTTAGATACGATGTCTGCTTCTAAAATGTTACCCTAAGAAACGTATGACTTGGAGCATAAATGTATTTAACACAGGAAGTTATATTTTCAGCAACATGTTAGAGTTATTTCATTACAATGCAGGACTATAAAGTTTGTTAAATATACAGATAAATGTATATTAACACAAATATAACTGTATTATGCTATTCATACATAAATAGCATAATACAGAAATTCGCAGCAAAATATATTTTACTTAGTACACGAAGAAAATAATGTTAAAGTGTTTTAAGATTTCCATCTCTTGGAAGCATAACCACTTTTGAATTTTCTCTTTATTTTAAAAAGTTACCACTTGTAATACAAGTTATCACCTTCGTGAGGTTCTTGAATGGTGCTATATAAATGGTCAAATACATACATACATTTCACTAAAATCATTTTAGGGGTGCTCAACACGATGTTTATGGTCTCTAAAGTGTTTAAGCCAAACAGCCTTCCTTTCTTGTATTAACACATGAAGTAAACATGAATATGAAGGAAAGAATTTCCTAAACTACGAAAACAGTTGCTAACAGGGGTGGACTGGGGAGTTCAAGCGGCCCGGGAAAAAAACAAAAAGCGGCCCTAACTTCATGACTTTTATTTTCTTTGTGCATTTTTTCATGCATACCCGAGGGCCAGTGACCTCCAAAGTTTCATGTTCCTCTATTCTTTGATGCACATGTTTCCAGGAATTCATTCCCGTTGTGAATGAGTTCATATCGTCAGTCTTGCCATATGCTAAGCATACTGTGCAAAACAATGCTTTAGATTCTTTACAGTATGACACCCAATTCCTATTGATACCATTGCTTCTGAAAAATACCCGATACGCATTTGTAAATGGTAGATCAGTTTCACTCACACTAGGTTGTATTGGGTGAAATTTAAAAAACGATTGTAAAGTATTCTGTCGAGGACGTTTGAAATAGTAACTGGTGTTTTTATCATCGATAACTGAAGTTTCTGTCACTTCTTCTGAACTATCATTCTCGGCATTTAGATCTGCCACTGCCAGCGTTGTGTTGTCAGTTAACTCCGACGGCTCCGTAACATTTTCTAAATGTAAGGTGGGAATAAAGTTTGTTGGCACGACTGATTGGACCGAATGCTGATTGTTTTCATCGTTTCGATTTGTGTCGGGTTGTTTACTTGCAGAAGGTGTTTGTTGAGAGCTGGTGTCTTCAGTTTGAATTGGAGTGGCTTTAAATAAATCGACTAGATTTCGGCATTTAGCTCCATCTTTACCAAGAATCTTTAGTTTCTTATCTCTTACTTTCTCCGCACCACCTTTACATTTACGTTTCGGATTTATATCACTCATAACCGTAACATATCTTATTTAATTAATATTACTTATTACTAACTAACAAATTTAAAAGAAATTTTATCAAAACAAACTCAGTGGAAGACGCCGGAAGTAGAATGGAAGATGTAAATTCTTATCTAACATGGCGGCCGCTGGCTGTACGGAGCACTGTAGGTAAGTAAGTATGCATTGCTCTTTTTCAGTTAATTTACAAACCGGTTAACCGAAACTAAAAACCGGTTAACCGATGCCGCAATTTTTTGTAAAAAACCTGTATCATCTGTACTAAATTGATTAAATTATTATATCACCGGTCCTGGCGGCCCACCGGGAATCTTCCCGGTGTCCCGGCGGCCCAGTCCACCCCTGGTTGCTAACTATCAAGTAACTCAAAGGCACATTCATAAGAAGCCTGTTATAGCATTTAAAAATCCTCTAAACATTAACAATACTCGATACATTCAAAAATATCCTGTATCTTGGCTTGTGGAGAATAAAGTAAAAGACGATACAAATAAAATGTATAGGCTATTAACACAAATATGACTTTTTATGCTCTTCATACAAAATACAGAAATGTCCAGAAATTATATTATCATATAAGACAAAGCAATTTGAGAATCCTTAGTTAATGTGCCAACGAATGATAATTGAAGACCAACACTAAAAATTAAATTAGGTTAAATTCCCAGGAGGTTGAAATCTGGACCAAATAAATCGGTGTCTACCCCATAGTAACAGTAGCTTAATAGGCTGCTGTTTTTCTTATATTTACACAGATACTGATATCTGACACAAGTCAGGTTTACACTAGAACTCGTGTATTAAGTTGCTTACCTACCAGCGCCTGACTTTTGATATTCCTGTCTGATCTGGTTTGACTGGACTCCAAGAGATCATGAGTTTTGACTTACATGTAGATTTCACTTTAAGTGAAAATCGACTGATACCTCGTGCATTATGACACGGCGCTATAGAAGTCATCTGATTAGATTAAACATCAGAATAACTAAACTGATACAAGTAAAGAAAGGGACGTGGATTCCAAATACAATTATATTTCATAAAGGAACCTCATTCTCAGATCATGGTAAGACAAGCTGGCTAAATAGACTACATGATGTTCAATGCAGTTGCCAAGAGTAGCTTTACAAGGCAGTTTTTAAACTATGGAAAATAAATTAATTGATAAAATTACTTAAATCTCAACTGCAGATCCCAATCTCTGATTGCTACGTGTTTTAGTCTGCCCTAAAAACCTATCTCAGTCATTTAGGCTAAGTCTGTTATCCAGTTGTCACTAATCAGCAAGAACTACGAGTCTACGACGGTACCTGCTGCCGTAATCCGTATGTCCACCGGCCATTGACCATTCGCTCCTCCGCGAAATACGTTCCTAGAGAGCCAGCGGTCACTGGATGTCGCTAGACGTCCCTGTTCTTACCGGCCGCTCTAGCTCAACGCGCGTCTTTGGCGGAAGGAGTCGTACAATCGGAGACGCCGGCAAAATGGAGAATAATCGTTGCAAGGGACGAATGTCGACTGAAAATTATTAAATAACTCACTAGGTGTCCGCAGCATATCGCGGATGGCTCGCGGAAAAGACGTGAAATCGCCCGCAGTCTGTTAATGAGAAAGCGCGAGAAGGGATCGAGATAATAGAAGCGGAATAATAGTTGCAGATGAACTAATGATTCGCCGGCTCCAGGGCACAGGTGGAAACAATGCATTGCTACGTCTAGTTGGCTGTCCGTTCAACCAGATCTATTCGTATGTTAAGCCGCAGGGACTCTTTGTTAGACCCCTCAGTTTTCCCTGGTTTAGTTTACCATTTCAGTCCAGCTGACATCGATATCGTCAACAGCTCAACGTTTTAATAATTGATTTTTATTATATTTATATAATGTCAATGCCAAATGACAAACAACTGATGTTGTTAAGGACTAGGGACTACCTGAACTATGTCCCTACATAGTAGAAGAGCAACCGTCTCAGAGGTTCTCAAAAGCAGACACTGCCCTATAGACGGCGACCACTCGATCAACTGGTTACTGTGTCAAACATTGTATAGTGAGCTATAGGTCTATATTTTTGCGTTTTAATAGGGATTAAATTCCCTAGCGTTGGCAAACGGGGAGACCAGCTTATCCACAAATGACTCAACGAACATGCATAGCTTAGCACCCGTGAATAAACTGCATGGTCTCTATTAGCCCTATGCAGGTTCTTCGAGGTTCCGATAAATTTTGGACATTAGGCCTATACATTGTGGTTACATCACCTTTTACAAGACCATTGTTTCGATACACAATTTGACCGATTGCACTCGAACACATGACATATAGTTACAGAGAATTAGAAACTATGATGACATTCAGCAACCATGAAAACTATAGCTAGGCTACCTTTGGCCTTTGGCACTAGAGCGCATGCTGCAGTAGCGACACGTATGTATACCGCTTGCTGGTGAGCCAGCAGCGTTTCCTAATTGGTGCTATATCAGTGACGCCGATTCTTGGAAAATTCTTCTGTTCATTCCGAGAATTTATATAGCGCCTCTTCAAGGAGCCTATACTCGGAGGCGAACCTGTTCTTGATTATCTGCTGTCGACATATATATTGAATCGTATACGACCACAATTCACTCAATGTTCTCGTGATAAGAGTAGGCCTATATAGTATATAACATTTTGCTGTAATACATCTTCGCTCCATTCCCGTTCAAGCGAGAGTAGGCTGATCCTACATCTCGAGCATGTCGAGTGTGCGCTCTGGGTAGGATTTGATGTTGGCCAAGTTCAGATCTGTTTCGAATTTGAGTTGCTCTTCGCAACGCACGAAAAACACTGAAATCGTGTTTATTTTAAGCCATTGGGATGGTAGGAAAAGTAAATGGCCATCAGAAAAGTAATGATTCTAATGAGGCTATTATAATGAACCTAAATGTCAAGGCACTTATTACCTTCATTAACTACTAGCGCCTTTCGCAGCTACAACGCCGAAGCCAAAAAGGTTTCATCCACAGAAGAAAAACTAAGCAACTGACCGACTTTTCATTCGTGTTCTGCAGTATGGCTTGGAAAACGACTGACAATGACAATATGTCGATAATAATAATAATAATAATAATAATAATAATAATAATAATAATAATAATAATAATCTCCAGGGCCTCGCCCCAACTTACCTCCGCGTGAGCTCTGCTGTTTGATCTCGGTTGTCCCAGGGCGTCGCCTCCTACGCTCCGCAGAAAAAGGAGTTCTTATGGTTCCTTTGCTCGTACTGCAACAATGCAGAACCGAGCTTTTTCTGTGGCAGGCCCAATGATCTGGAATGGTCTTCCACTAGAGCTGCGTCTACACCCTGGGAGTCTGCCTGAAACTTTCCTTACTAAACTCAAACTTTTTTTGGGCGCGTTGGAGTCGGGAGCGCCTCTGAGTAGTTTCCTTTAAGGGGCGCTATATAAATTCCCGAATGAATGAATGAATGAATGAATGAATAATAATAATAATAATAATAATAATAATAATAATAATAATAATAACGATCAGGTGCCGTTCCAGACGAATTTTACTGTTCTTAATTAATGTTTAAGTCCCTGATGGATCGTGTAGGGCCTATAATACCTCGGGGCATAAAAAATAATAATAATAATAATTTAAAAAATAATAATAAAAGAGATTTGAGTGCCGTAATTCGTAGGCAGTCGATGACTCGAAGCAGCGATTCAGAAGCACTCCACCAAAGTGAGGCAAGATGAGGTTGTGTAAAGTGTTCAGTTTTTAGATGTTTCTGTTTCTTGAAAACAGTAAGCGATGTAGAGTTCCAATTAGTATTATCGACTGTTTAAAACTGTTTAGCAGCGCTATCGAAAGACCACTCAATGACGCTAAGCAACTGTGCGTGAAGGGTCCTTGTTGCCTTCTCTAACCGTTTCGGGGACGCGTGAAACCTTGTACACCGTGTAGCAACTAACAAGGCGAACCTCAAGTGGAAAACTAGGGAAAGTGGCAAGGCCGTGATTGAGTTGAGGTTCAACTGATCTTTTTCAGTTTTCTTAAATCTTAATAGTAAGTGCTTAAGTCAGCCGGAGCGGTCCGGAACGGCGTTCCGGGACCTTTTTTCAGCCGGAAAAATTATATAAAATTATTTAGATACTTTAATTTAATGATAAAGTGCTTTCATTGTTTATTGATACTGATATAATTATATGAAACAGAAATATTAGCATAAAATATGCCCCTATGATTGTTCTGAATTTGTTGAGTTGCTGGAACCTTTTTTCTAGAAAAAAAGCACTGATAGTAAGTAAGTCAGTAGGCCTAAGTAGTATTTACTTGCATCGGACAGATAAATATGTAAACTTCTTTGTCCGTTGTATGTGATCAGACTCATCATATAACTAGATCCTCTGATCATCTTTCTCTTGCCATATACATTTAGTGAGCACTGCACTTGGTTGTAGGGCTTTTTCCGTTGCTGGCCCAGGTTTCTGGAACGCACTCCACACCATGTTCGCTTTGCCGTTGTCTCAATATTCGTTCCGTTCTTGACAAATTAGTAACATCGTGCTCTTCCTTCTTAGACTGTCTTTTCTGTCTCGTTAGATCAACGTTTGGAATTCACAAGACTGCAATTCTCTTCTGGAGCACCATCGACTGATGCCTGGTACATTATTATAGGCCCTAACATTATTTTAATGACACTGAAATTCTAAGTCATATTAAATTAGATTAATTGAAATATACATAATACATAATATTATTATTATAGGCATATAGGCCTACAGATCATAATTATGAGCATTTCTTAAACGCGGTCACAAATGTTCAAATATGTAGGCTACTAGGCCTATTTCACAACAGCCGATACACACTTTCAGTCACTGTGCTTCTATAGTTAATAAAGGATAGTAAATTTCTTTAGCTATCAGTTACATGCCATGTAATATAAACTGACATTTAGCACCGTCTCGAAAGCACTTTATATATTGGATTTAATCTGGCTGGAAAGAAACACCATTGTGGACAACGACCCAGTAGTTTCAATTATCTTATTTAAAAAACGCTACAGCTTCATATGTCAAAGGTAGGCTATATCTAGTTATCTACGCCAGAATTCCAACAGATAGGCTAGTTTTTGCATTTTTCGTTCTTTGAGCTACATTCTTTGAGGAGATATTGATCCATTAAAAACCTAAATCCGTACAATTTTCACGGTTTTCCAAGCGTCAAATATGCTATTTAGTGATTTCAATCTTGAACCAATACATTTTAAATTTCACCCCATTTCTTGTTTTCAAACCTTGTGACCGGTAAACCTCGTTGTTCTGAACAGTGACACAGGCCGCAACAGATTATCTGCCAACACAGACACGGACCGAATAGACTGTCAGCAAAAGTGGAGCACAAGAGCCGGGTCACGTGCCATCGTGAGCTCTAAGATGACAAGATAATCAAAACAAGCGCGACGCCGACGCCGGGTTGGTCGCTCGCTCGCGCACTATGGATATTATGCGGAGATGCTATCACGACACACAATAACGGCCAATATTGTACAAGGGCTTGGCATTACGGCGGGCCATCGCAGACGCCCAGAATGGCAATAACGCCAGGAAACATAACAAAACAGGAAATGGCTCAGGACGGATGGACGGAGCCAGCGGGGTGGATGGGTGAGTGGCTGGCGGGGGTGGGGAGGGCGACTGGCGTAGAGCGTTGGCGGCGGCGGCGGTTGGGCATCAATAACCGTGAATTGGAAGTCTTGGAGACCGGCAGAATAATAACTGTCGTACTCGTGGACATTAACAGCTGAAGTCACTCGACGCTTACCGCCTCAACTCTCCCATCCGCTGTCCCCGTGGAAATCAAAACTCGCGGCATGGAAACAGGATGCGCACTGTACCAGATGGTCGTCGTCGTAATGTTATGCAACGTAAAATCATGCAATTTCTCCGCACATAAGCTGCTGCTGCTGCGGAGTTATCATTCGCATTGGTCGCGATTTGACCAAATCGAGCCATCAAGTGCTGCACTCACCGTCCGGACATTTAGTGTCTGGTCTGCGTTCGGAAAGGCCACGCTGAGAAAGCAAGTGACCCTTATTCAGAATGTGTTTACAATGATCTCGCTATTCGCTATTTGTTTGGCAAGAAAAGAAGTATCTAGGATTTGAAGTTATGGGGTAAAGCAACAGTGGGATCTGAGATATAGTGATAAGACAATATGGTAAAATGTCAGTTTGGCAAATTCAAGAGTCTAATGCATCATAAAAGTTTAGTTGAAGTACTTAATAATAGTGACAATTTATATGGCGCCGTAACACAGCCATGCCGTTATAAAGGCGCCACTTAATTACACACCTTTATAACACACCTTTATTACAGACCTTTATTACACACCTATCTGTGGTATAGTTTTAATAACGTTGTTCCAGTCTGTGCAAGGAGAGCCAATGTTTTAATCTGGCTCGTTCTGCTTTGTGATATTCTGTGACACCAAATATAGCTTTTAAATAGAATTTGCCAAAATTGACATTTTACCATATTGTTTCATCACTATATCTCGAAATATATGAGTTCATACTTAATACCCGGTTATGTTTGCGATACGACATACTATATAATTGAATTAATAATGTCCATTTCAGGAGTTTATGGCTCTGTGCATATGTTTCATGCCAACCAATTACTTTCACTTTTGCCTGTGTATTGAAACGTGTGATGTATTTGGGTATTTTATGGGATCTTTATATCTGCCTGCTTGCCTGTCTGCCTATCTGTCTGTCTGTCTGTCTGTCTGTCTGTCTCTGTTAATTAACGCCTATGATATTAATAGAAGTTTTCAACTGGCTCTGTAGTAATATTCAGACACAGATAACTGCGATCTGTCCAATCATTAAATGCCACTGCATTTTGTGTGTGTGTGTGTGCGTGTGTGTGTGTGTGTGTGTGTGTGTGAGAGAATGAGAGAGCGAGAGAGAGCACCTTCCAGTGGTGACTTCCTGCTATTGGAGTATCGCTTCCGTACAGTTCAATTTGTTTTTCTTGATAACGAACTCTAACGTCATATAAGCCAGTGAGGACTTCTTCGAGAGGTCCTTAGTTAGAAGGCAATAGAAGCCCAACACGTGGGTCTTCAACGCCGTCGAACAGTATTTCTGAAAGTCTTCACATTGAAATTCACTCTGTATAAGTTAATGTTGATAACTCAACAGTTTCTCAAGCATTGAAAACACGGCGCTATCTATCTGTCTGGCAGCCATGTACAGAATGCCTATGAAAGGATCTGAGAGGCAGTGTACAGATATTCTGCTACAATTACAATAATGCTACAAAAATGTTCAGTTCATTTATTTGGAAATTTCATTCATTTATTCTGAAATTTATATAGCGCCCCTTCAAGGAAACTAATCAGAGGCGCTCCCGACTCCAACGCACCCCAAAAGAATAGTTTTAAGTTTGGTGAAGAAGCATTCAGATAGAGTCCAAGGGTGTAGGCTTAGCTCTAAAGGAAGGCCGTTCCAGACCACTTGGCCTACCACAGAAAAGACTCGATTCTTCATAGTTGCAGTACGAGCGAAAGGAACCAAGAAGACTTCCTTTTCCGCGGAACGTAGGGATATATACCCGACGTCAGACAGCATAGCTCTCTTAGGTAAATTGGGGCGAGGCCCTGGTGACAGCGCCATGCCAGGGCAGTTACCCTGCATGTACTCAATGCGCTGGCGGACTATGCATAGTTGGAGATTTGCCCAATGAGGCGCGTTGCAGAGCGCAAGACCCGGACCATGCATGCCATTCGGTTAAATGGGAGGCCATAACAGAGGGATGAGCAACAGTGAAGACGAGCTCTGATGAAGGAATGCACTAAGGTAAGGGTGGCAGTAGACGTAAGTGAATGGGTAACAGTACGAAGCTGGCAGTACTGTAGCGTAGCAGTCCCGAGCAAGACGATGAAGGTGTGGAGCAGAAGTGAGCTCTTGGTCTAAATGGACGTTTCGGTCTGGAACAGTGGTTGAGAAGACATAATCAGGGAATTTAGATGACTACTGGTTTGGGTCGGAATCTCCACTGATGAGTCTTTTTTCTTTGAAGTGGAGCCTTATAAATGTCAAATTACAATTACTAGACATGCATGCACACAAATATAAATACGTAACGGGACAGGTAACTATATTGAAATGAAAATGTAGCCTACACGTTATTCTATAGGGACCGTAAGGCCCCTCGCCTCTGCTCATTTTCCGATGAATTGATCGGGTGAGATCCTTCACATCCACCACTTCCCCCCCATTTGAATGGGTGCCAGTGCCACGCCATTTAAGGTCCTCGTGTAAGGACCTTGCTAGCCCGAGATTCAAATCGCTGAAATAAGCCACCATCGGTCGGTATGTCACCGTAATACCGTATGTGAACCGCCAACAACATATGCAGAGGCGCCTAGGACGTACGCTCTAACCGAAGTAGCTAACCAAGCCATATTACACCTGTAGCAAAGAACAATTACGTTCTTTAAGCATTATTGCTTTCTAGCAGTTATTATTAAGTATTAAATATTTCCAGGAGATCGTTATTCCTAACGATAATTGTTTTCTGTCTTGAACGACGCATTGTTATGTTCGTCGGGAGAGTCGCTGCCAACAAACAGTTGCGTAAACAATGCTGAAGAACAACGAATTCCGTCGTTGTTTATTTGTTTCAGTGCAGTTCGTGAGTCGACTACATTCACACTGGAGAACAGGTCAACGACCGAGAAGATATAAATGAAGCTGTTTTTATGTAACGGATGCCGTCAACACTGCGAACCAAAGGGACAGTTGCTTATCCTCCTCTATCTTCTGGTCTCTATGGCCTCTCCTCTTGGAACTCATGATCTTCCGGTTCCGTAGAAGTCACTGTGAGTATCGAATGCAGTTTTACTTAGAAGTGACCATCATTTATTTCACGGGTTCTTTATAAGGGCATATTCTGAAATTTTCATAAGTATATCCTTCTCCCATAGTACATTAATAGTAAAGAGACCTGATCTCTCCTTGTTAATGACATTAGCTATTTACTGCCTGTAACAAGTTGCGTCTGTGACAGCTTGGTTTCATGATTAAACGAATATTGATTGATTGATTGCTTGATTGACTTATTGATCAGCCGAAGCCTTATAATTATGCTGCAGAAATGTCCGGATTAGGTTTGATTAGACATCAAAGAAACGAACTGCAATGGCCGGTTCTGTTTATGCCGATTTAGTGGAATATAATGATAGTGGATCTGGTCCCAGCATATTATGTACATTTAAAAAAAGAGACGACATTAATTTCACTTGTGGTTGCAGTTCTTATATCAGGTGAAGATAATTATCCGCGTTACAGCGGTTCAAATAGGCCTACATGATATAATTCGTGATCAGAAATTTTCCACAGTCAATGAACTCTTCATAGCTGAATTGGCTGGAGGGGCAGGAGAAGCAGAAATCTTAAAACACATTTCTGCCTTGTCTGGGATTTGAAACCACGACCTCTCGATTGACAGCCACTTCAAGTTTGTTTAGACAGCACTTGTTAAGCGTACATTTTCTGCCTAATTCAAGCTTGTTTAGACACCCATGTGCATGAGAAAAGGTACTAAATTGTGTGTCTTCATACGCAGACATGTAGGCTTTACTGTGTAGCATATTCATTGCTCTGGGTAAGAAATTTAATAGGGATTATTTATCAATTATCAGGCATCTGTTTGAAATTGAAAAAGTTATAAAACAATCGCTATTAGTCATTTCATGTAGGGCTGGTACTGATTAAAAATAAATTAATCGATTAATCACCAAAATTTAACTTCCATTAATCGATTAAATCCGATTGATTTGGTATTTGTTACGTAAAGCGTGAAAAACTGTTAAAATGTAGTCAGTTACTACTTTATTTCTACAAAAAACTTCCATCATTCCACTGTTCCACATGCTGAAGGTGATACGTCAGCGATGTGTTTGAAACACGACAAGCGAACTGTTTATTGCAATGAAGACAGTTAATTTTGTAGCCATCTTCGACTTTTCCATCTGCTTTTCCCTTAATTGCAAAGTGATCGTTTAATTTTCCACTCAAATGTTTCACATGATTACTGTTTCGCCATATTGTTTATTCCGGAAATGGGTCGCTCGACATCATGAAATAATTTTTTTAAATAAATCAAGCAAGCCGAAATTAATGGATTAAAATTTTAAAAGATTAATCGATTAATTAATCGTTAGAATCCGCAACCCTAATTTCTTTTTTCTGTGTGTCATCATAGTCTTCTTACTGTATATATTCAGTCGTTGTACGGATTGGAAAGAGTTCTCCTGTTCGAGTAAATCCATCGGTTGTCTTTGGTCTGCAGGCATTTGACTGCAAAACGCGCTGTTCCTGTGGCTAAATTAATGGTCCGATCCCCATGAAGCCAAATTTGACTGCTCGTTGGCTTGCTTTCTAAGGTCACTGGGGATGGAAAAGCCTTCCCTCGTCGGCAGCTCACCGACCAGTTACGGACGAGGTCAGCTGCTGATGATGTTGCATTGTCAGCGACGACCATTTATTGTCTCGACCTTGGCCGATCAAGGCGATCATTCTTGGCAAAGGAAGGATCCTCCAAACACAGGACCAAACTCTGAGGACTGTTCTTCTAGTGAATGAATGTCAACTGCCTTACCTCGTCCATGTATGCGCGTAGTACCGCGTACTACATTAGTTAAATTTATAAAGCAGCTTTCAGGATGAACTAATCAAAGATGCTCCATGGAGAAATAAACAAGCAACACTTGTTTTGATCAGTTAAATAGCTCTGTGTGCAGGGCTTTGACAGGTACTTAAAAGAGCTACATATTATGTGTCTTGATACATACATAAATACACACATACATGGATACATACTAGAGTTGTACCAATTAAACGGCCATACGCGTAATCGGACCGATATTAGGATAATCGGTATAAGGAGGTATCGGCAGCAATAATCGGTAAATCGGTAAACAATTTTTTCTTAGTTTTGTCGGCTCGTCACTCGCCAAATGACAGGTGATGTAACAATACCATGTACTGGCGGCCCGTCGTTTACCTAGTGGCACCTATAATAGTTCCCACTGAAGTCTTGCTGCGGCCCGCGAAAATGCTGATATAAATCAATATTAATTTATTCGTTTTTCGCACAATAATCGTTGCGAAAAGAAAAATTAGCAAAAATATCTATGTCTTCTTTCTTATTATTGATTTAAATATGTAGCACTATACACTACTTACTGGGCACCGTAGAAACATTGGTACGTAGCCAGCTAATTTTAATGCCATCAGAGAACGGGGTTAACTTGTCAGTGATGAAACATTTAAGAAATAATATTTTGTTTTCAAAATCTCTACGGATGTACAATTGCACGCAGGCCCGTGTTAAGGGGCCCTGGGGCCCTGGAGCACTCTATCATGTTGGGGCCCTTCCGACCCTTCTCCTCCTCCTCCATTCCCTTTCTCCTCCATTCCTACCTCTCCCTCCCCTCCCTTCTTTCCCACTTCCCTTATTTAGTAATATTCAAATCTGCTCAGACTCCAATCAGCAACAAATTCAACAATAATAATAATATTAAGCACATTAATTTTACTCACGCATATAAGCATCGATCATTACAATTTCCGTTGTGTTGAGAACTGACCGTTCGTTAATTGTTGCCTCTAAATGGTAGGCCTCTCTCACAAAGAAACTTAATGACAGCAACAAAGCGTTGCATAAATGTTCTGCCAGTATTCAGTTTTTTCTTGAAGCCGACACTGTAAAACATAATGAGCTGTTTCTTTACTTGACAATGTCTGTGCAACCCCTGTCTCCGCTGCCTTACGGTGATCGATGCTCTTCGCATGGTCATTCAAATCTCTATGCCCATGTGGCCAGTCGTTGTAGACTAGCCTGAATTGTTAGCCAGTCCAGACTGTCCAGGAATATTTGTAATGTAACGCTTATAAGCAAAATAATGATTTGACCGACGATTGATGTGAACACGTGAGGGATAATATGGTATTTACCGTGCTGCTACCCAAATTGTCTACTCCGTTACCTGTCCACTCCGTTAACATTTATTTGGTAACGCATGGGACAGCTATGTAACGGAGTGGAAAAATTGTGCTCGACACTCGAAAGATAGTAACGGAGTGGACTTATTATAGGCTAAATGGTGTGGTATTTTGATGCTGTGAGCAGATTTTTAAGACAATACCATAAATATTTTAGTGTTTTCTGTTTATTCGATCACTGGGAATTATTGGCTCAAGTGATTTCTTTTCAGTTGTTTGGGGAAAAAATTTATTCAACTTTACATTAATTGCTTCTATTTCCGAAACGGAGTGGACCTTTTTTTTAAATAATTGAAACTGTGATGGAATAAAATAATTATATGTATTCTAATTTCTTTTATTTCTATTTTATAAATAGTAATACTAAAAACATAGTGGCATGTCAAAATACACAACAGAAGCTGTACACTGTATAAAACAGACCTCATATGTATAGGCCTACAGTAACGGAGTGGATAAATATTTTAGTAGGGCTATTTTTTTCTACCAAAAACTTTTTACATGTACATATTAGTGCAAAAACCAATTATATATTTGTGAAATAGAAACGTTCAAGATTTGTTCCAAAGAAAAAAAATTTATTTGGAAAGAATTTTTTTGACTTGTTGAATTAATGAATTTACCATTTTACCGGAAAATGACTCATCTATACGGAGTTTAGGCTGAGTGCAAAGTAATGTGACTTGTCGCCGTACTTTAACAAAAATAAATTCTATTTCATCACGAAAAGAGAATAAGTCAATTTAATTTGCATTCTGAGACACAGAAAAAATGACTCATATTTGGGATTTGTGGGCCCCTTTCTCGTCGGGGGCCCCGGAGCACGTGCTCCGTGTGCTCCAATGGTTAACCCGGGCCTGATTGCACGTCAATTTAACAAAAAGCGTCTTATTAGACGTATGACATTATATTGAAGAGAAGGAATAATTGCACGAATTAAATATCTTCAAAAACGATTGAAGGAAATTAAAATATAGGTATAATCGCATTGCAATAGTAGGTTTATGTTCCGGAAACGAACATTTTCACTAAACAATTAAATAATCGGTCTCATAATCGATATCGGCTATTTAATAATCGGCTATACGCGGTATCGGCATAATCGGCAAAAAGTCATGTCGGCACAGCTCTAATACATACATATACATACAAACATGCATACATAAATAAATACATAGCTACAGATGCATACATACATACATAACATAGACACACATTCACTCATACATACATCCACACATACATGCATACATACATCCACACATACATACATGTATACATAAATAAATACATACATACATACAAATACATACACATACATACATACATACACATACATACATACATACATACATACATACATACATACATACATACATACATACATACATACATACATGCATACATACACGCATACATACATGCACACATACATACATAAATACATTCACATATACACATATACAATAATTATACACGCATACTCTAATCTACCAGCTTCATTAACGGGACTACGGGAGCATAAATAGTAGGGAGATTTCAGACGTATCCCATTTCCACCTTTGAACTTCTCCAGTGGATCATGATTTGTCACAGCGCTTTCACTTGAAGCATCCATTGACTGATGACTTCTGCATTCCGATAAGACCGATACATCAGTCATTTAGATAAGATCAGATTAGATTAGACTATTCCAGAACTTTTCACCTGACTATTTGCTCTACCTAAACGGCCACTGGCCAGGCCACCGCAGCCTCCTCGAATTGACAGCCGGCCAACATTGTTATTAGTATCATTATCTGTATTTATATAGCATCAAAATTTAATGACTGAGATAAAGCAACGCAAATGCACCGATCGCCTCCATCAAGTGATATAGTGGCGCTAAATAAATGCAATCACATCAGTAACAATGAGACTACAGGCAAAGGGCAACTGGTCGAAATAGAGCGCAGCATAAGTGGCACATGAGGCACAAAGATGTAATCATTACGTTACAGTGCGTTATGTTACGATACAGAGATATGGATGGGTTCGTCTCCAGGAACAACAATTGGCTTCAGTAATGGACTCAATCTGCGTCGAAATCGATTCCAAGCGATCGTAATTGATTTGCATGGATCAGTGATCGGTTCGGTCGACACAAGGGAAATCTCCTTCAACCCTTGGTCCATCTCAACAGCCGCAACCACCCTCCTCCGGACTCCACCCCCCCGGACTCATCTACGTCCAAGGGCCTTCGGTGGATCCGCACAGCACCGTATACTAAGGACGCAACACGACGACAAAAACGAGAAATTATAATGCACAAGAAGGACAGCTGCACGTTTGCGGACAGAGAGATGAACTTACAGACGGTTGGGCGGTCAGATGGACGGGTGGAAGAACAGACAGACATATGGCCGGATGGACATATAGGTGGACGGATAGATGGATGGAGGGACAAATAGATGGACGGAGGGACGGATAGATGGACGGAGGGACGGATAGGTGGACGGAGGGACGGATAGGTGGACGGAGGGACGGATAGGTGGACGGAGGGACAAATAGAGATGGACGGAGGGACGGATAGATGGATGGATGGACGGATGGACAAATAGATGGACGGATGGACAGATAGAATGTCAAACAGATGGACGGATAGGTGGACGGAGGGACAAATAGATGGACGGATGAATGGATAGAATGACGGATGAACGGATAGATGGGCGGGAGGGACGGATAGATGGACATATAGACAAAAGGACGGATAGACAAAAGGATGGATGCATGGAGACAGATGAACAGATACACGGATGTACAAATGGATGGACGGACAGACAGACAGATGGTCAGACGGACGGACGAGCGGATGGACGAAGAGATGACTGGACGGAAGGACGGATGGACGGACGAACGGACGGACAGACGGAAGGACGGACGGAAGGACGGACGAACGGACGGACAGTAGCCCGGTGCTGGATTTCAATATGACCAAAAGGAAATGGAAAAACTAATTAGATCTGATATGTCTGAAGATCAACAACGACGACGACGACGACGACGACGACGAAGGAGAGGACGACGACCAAACGCGCTTTACATAAGCAGAAGACGAAGATGAAAAAGATGTCACAACACATAGAAGCTGGAAGAACTAATATTCTTATTAATATACATATCATGTTGAGCAGCGACGACCCGCCTCCACAGTTCTTTTCCATACGCTGTTAACTACAGGAGATTTATGGATCCGTTTCAAGACGACTTCCGAAACAAAGAACCCCTTCCGACTTTGAGGTAAACAGGGCACAATAAGCAAGTCGTGTAATTGGTCGATGGCCTGGATTAACTGCTACAAGAAATGATTTGTTTTTGCTAGACTTGTCACACAGTGGAATAATAATCGCCTTTCCAATATCGCAGAGAAGTGTTTCTTGTTAGTCTAGATGGCGTTGGAGTTCTAGAAAATCAACAGATTCGTCTTTTATGAACAGTGGCTGCATGCTCTAGGATTCCCAAACAGGGGCCACCGTGGGGCCGAGCGACCAGAAGAGGAGGGCCAACTGTATTATGTCCGTCTGAGTTTGCCAAAACTTATGAATCATGTTCATCAAAACTCCAATGGCAAACTTGCCTAAGAAATTCCAGCCCAACAAATTAAATCTGTTAAGGCCAAGTTGTTGGGCCGTCTGTGTCCAAATGTCACTTCAAAGTTGAGCAACCTCCCTAATCTAATCTTTGATCTAATTATTTATATGGCGTTGTCATCATATTGCTCAATCATCCTATCTGGAATGGTCTCCCGTTGGAGATACGCCTGTTACCTAGGGATAATTCATCTACGTTCTACAATCTACACGCTCCTTAAGACTTACTTGATTCACCGTGTTGGACTGGGAGCGCCTCTTAGTAGGCTCCTTGAAATGAATGAATGAATGAATGAATGAATGAATGAATGAATGAATGAACGAATCATCCGATAGGTCAGAGAAACGGGAAGCCACTCATTAAAGCCGGTCACGCAGGTCTATAAGTATAAATTCAGTTTTAGACGGGTTCAAGCACAGTAGATTAGATGTCCTGCAGGAGGAACTATTGCATGACATCCATGACAGGAGGAGATTTGTGTAAGCACGTGAAGAAGATAATCTATGGAATCGGATAAGCTGTTTATCCATTAGAAAGAGACGTATAGTTGATTGTTGCTAGCATGTAGGTGATGGTTAACTGAGGATGCTTTAATGAGTGAGCTGTGTGGAGTAGTGTAGGTAAAGGATGAAGAAAAAGGAGGCGCAAGAACAGAGACTTGAGGTCGAGGAACACCACAAGAGAGAGGGCGTGATTGGGATGAGGCTTCCGGTGTTTTGATGGAGAAATAACGGAAAGAGAGATAGGATCCAAGTAAGCCACCCAACTGAACAGACAGTGAAGCCAACCAAAGTTTCGGAGTTTCTGACTTGTGTCTTGAAGAAATTCAGTTGATTCAGTTGTAGTAGGATTCAGAAGAAATGTATTACTACCCATCAAAGATTGAACAACGCCAACAACAGAAGCAACTGGTTGGAGAGCAGAAGTAGACGTGAAACTTATATGGTGAAACTTAAATGAAATGAAAAGAATAGGGGCATTGTTAGCATACAATGAAGTGTTAGTAAAGACAGATATTGGTAAGTAACGAACTGAATGAAGTGGTATATAATGTAAATAGGAACATGCCCATTAGAGAACCCAGTGGTGCAAGGCATTTCAAGACAATCGAGGCAGAGGGTGAGTTAATGACTTAATGTATACGAATCGATTGAGTACGGGGTTGTAGGTAAGATATGTGAACCGACCGAAAACGGGACCAGATAGATTGAACCAGCGTTCGAGGTGGTCAATGAGTATATTATGCCAAACAATGTAAAAAGCAGCAGCAGCTATATGGTCAAAGCAAATGAGAGCAGTTATTCTTCCTTTACCCATTGAGCTGATTATGTTATTGCGAGTGGGAAGTAGTGCATTTTCAGTGGAACATGGTATTCGTGGTAGGCGATAGGAAAGGACAATAGGTGACAGCTCAGATGATTAGATGTGCCCCTTCCGATAAGTTATAGCTTAAGCTTCAATGTGATAACTGAATATTCTTATGAACTGAAGATTGTTGTTCACTGTCGGATGCTCTATAGGCCTCCCCGTACCCCTCATTTCGTTGAACCTAGTGTCGCCGCTGAATCCAATGCATCACAATGTGCACAAACGTTTGTATTAACAGCAGCCTCGTACGTCGAACGAACTTTTACAGTTTTAATAAAATCTTCGACCGGTTCGCATCGTAAGAACACCGCGCAATGTATCGACATAAAATGTCCGATTAGTTGGCATAAAACGCGCCACAATCTCTCTCGCCGCCGAAAGATGACGCCAATAAATCCGCTCGCTATGACCGCTAAATTTAAGCCGGGCATCACCAGCAGCAGCGGGGGCAGCAGAGAGGGCGCCACACTGCCACAGCAGAGCATCAGCATCTCAGAAGAGAGGGAAAGGAGATGGGTAAAGTGAGCAGGATACCAGCTGCAAGGATCATCCCTTTCATTACAAATACGAACCGTAAAGTGTCCGCGGCGGTGGTGGCAACAATTGTAGCCGAACGTTGTGTGTTCGCCGCTCGGTGCAGACCCATAAACACTGATATGGCTTCGGGGACCTATAACGCCGTGGCTCCGCCGCCGTGGCACAGGTGCCAAAGCTGCCTGCCGCCGACGCCACCACCACCGTCGTCATCCGCTGTGTAACTACTCGGCAAGGTTATTTATCAAGTGGTAAAATCAATACGCGCTGCGGTGGTCGCGGTGATGGTAGTGATGGTCGTGGTCGTCGTCGGTGGTGGTGAGTCGGTCAGCCTCTTCCTCCGTTGACGCGAAAGGATACATCGATTACTCGACGAGATTAGGATGACAACGACTTTCTGCTCAGCCGTCACGTGATGATGGCACCGTTGGCTGCTGCTGCTGATGCAGAGGACGATCGAGGAGGAGGGGAGGAGGGAGGAGGAGAGGAGGAGGAGGACTCTCATTCAGCAGCTACATCCGAGGCGTGTTCTCCAAATAGGACCCTCGGCCGGGTGGGTCGGGGATGCAAGGGTGGCACAAATTATAGAAGCTTCATCATTCTCGCACAGGAATCTAAGATTAGTTCCTTAAAGGTGCTATAGAATTCCCTTCATATTTATCTCCTCCCTCTCCTCCCTCCCTCCTCCTCCTCCTCCCATCCATCCTCCCTCCATCCATCCTCCATCCATCATCATCCTCCCTCCCTCCATCCATCCATCCCTCCATCCATCCATCCATCCATCCATCCATTTATCCAATCATCCATCCATCCATCCATCCATCCATCCATCCATCCATCCATCCATCCATCCATCCATCCATCCATCCATCCATCCATCCATCCATCCATCCATCCATCCATCCATCCATCCATCCATCCATCCATCCATCCATCCATCCATCCATTCATTCATCCATGCATTCACATTCGTACATGACCTACATGTATACTTCACTCTATTCTACTTTAAACTCTACCTCTATTCTGTAAGTGTTCGAAGATGTGCTGTTTGATCATGGTTTTATATTGTGAGATGAGGAACATTTCTTATTATGAGTTTTCCTTGAAAAGGCACTAAATAATTTCTGCATACAAATACAATTCACTGTCACTTGTGTGTGTCATAAAAGGATCTGTTTTATTTTATTACTTTCATCATTATGTCCCCAGATCCATATATTCGCCAAGCCATAGAGCCAACTCTGCTTCCCTGTGTATATCAATCGGTTGGTCCTGTCTCAGTCAGTCAGTCAGTCAGTCAGTCAGTCAGTCAGTGTCAGTCAGTCAGTCAGTCAGTCAGTCAGTCAGTCAGTCAGTCAGTCAGTCAGTCAGTCAGTCAGTCAGTCAGTCAGTCAGTCAGTCAGTCAGTCAGTCAGTCAGTCAGTCAGTCAGTCAGTCAGTCAGTCAGTCAGTCAATTAATCAATTAATCAATTATCTGATTGAATATAACACTGATAGTTGATAGTGCTCAATAAATGTTCAATCAATACTAGACAGTAACCACAATTAAAGCTTTACTCTTACTGCATGCAACGTTCAGTGTCAAGCTTAAACGTTGTCTGGCATTACTGATGATTACTTACTTGCTTGCTGACAAACTATCTTATCTATTTGATTCCTAGCTTACTTTCTTGCTCACTTGCATACTTAAATACTTGTTTACTTACTCTGCATCTCAGATCTATAATTTAAAATTGGCATACAGTTCAATCAATGTGTGCCAAAACATTATAGGCCATCAACTTAAATATGAGTCCCTCACTAGATCCATTACATAGACAGATTCATTATATAGATTCATAATGGTAATTGTGCATTTGCTTGGTGCCTTTTCCATTGAAACTCCTCATACTTACTTACTAACCTGTACATATAAATACAATTACATAGCAATGTAGAGAGACAGGTGCTTACTTACCTACCTACCTGTACATCAGTACAGTTAAATAACACAGTGAACAGAGCAGAAAGCAACGCAGCCTATACTGAGAGTCTGACGGGTAGAACGAGCATGCAGTCTACTGACCGTTAGGCATCCAATTAGACACTGTTCAAACTGCCACTGGAAAGCTCTTGTGTCCGAGCACCATTCGAGAAGTTCACGAGCTGCACCCTGGAAGGACGCTGGGGACATCAGATGCTATACCAGAGAAACAGCAACAGATACCACCACCTGTTAGATTCTGAAGTCATCAATAAGTAAGGCCTTTATATAATAATACCATTAAATTCTATTGATACTTTTAATCCTCTGTCCCGTAGTGTTACGTACAGGAAGTGCTAATTTCTCCCTCCCAGGCTTTTCAGCTGGCAATGGACAAATTCCAAGGTCCAGATATCTTCAGTGTTTTCCCATGTGTGCTCTATATAATTATACAGCTTAGTACATAGACATTTGTGTGCCACCAACCGACTCAGGTTTATCACACAGAGTCCACTCAACTGGCTGACACTTGCAATCGTTGGGTTAAAAATAAAGTGTGCTACTATATATATAGATAACTGTGATGCAGCCTCAGAGAATAAACTCTTGGCCCTTTCATCCTACCAAATACATACATCCTTAGGTTAACACTGAAGGGCATCCACCAGCATCAATCATTATTGACTTCATTACCTTCGCATACAAGAGCGAGTGATCGGTTCTCTTGTCACTCGCCATCTGATGGATGCCTTGGGCATCATTAAAGTGGTGTCATATAAATTATAAGGCATTACACTTTATTCACTCAATCAAATTACTTTTTATTCACTCAATCAATCAACAAGCAACCAATCAATCAATCAATTGCATCAATCCAATCAATCAATCAATCAATCAATCAACCATCAATTTGATAGATTTTTGCGTAGGTATATTAACACCAAAAGAGTTGTATTTTCTGGCGATAAACCCTCCGATTAACCGAAGGTAAGAAATTCTTTCAAATGATTTAGAATCCGATTTCTGCCCGTCACCAGCCTGCGGCGCATCAACGCTGATATATTTGAGCAGCATTCATCATTAGCCTCGTGCAACTCATGTATACAACGGATCTCAACCGGCGTAGATTGATTCGCGCGCCTTTCCTATCTCTGTCCACCGTTGGTGCTCGATTGGCATATCAACTCAGCGGATTTACCAATCATCAGCTGATGTGAAAGTTTAATGTTGTTAGCCAACAGACAGCACGCTGGTGCTATGTGGCTATTGGTCAATAAGGAATCAGCAAATCAGTCAAACCCAAAGAAATCTTTGGAATTTTATAAAGTCTTAAAAACTCAACAAGAAATGTTTACCTCATTAATCATTAAAAGAACATATATCATGTATGATTTATGGCATGTTGCCATACTGTAAGAATAATGGTCGCTGTTGCTTATTTGTAGTAATTTGATGTACACTGTTCATTCATTCATTCGTTACGAAGATTTATATAGCCCACCCTTCAAGGTTACTACTCAGGAGCGCTCCCGACCCCAGCATGGCTGAAAAGGAAAGTTTTTAGATCAGAACAGAAGGAGTCAGAATGGACCCTGGGATGTAAGCGCAGCGTCAAAGGGAGCCAAACACTCAGTAGAGCGGAGAGCTGGATGACCCGAGGCTCTCAAGGTAGGGCAGTAGAGGTCCCGAAGATAGGCTGGGGCGAGACCCAGCAAGGACCGACAGACCAAAACGATGATCCGATACGAAATCCGTTGCTGGATGGGGAGCTGGTGGATCACATTCAGCATATAACCAACTGTTGATGGCTAAGTACTATAATGGTAAGTAGGCTATAACTGAACGAATAACTTAAACTGGAACTGGAACTAGAACTAAAACTGAAGAAACTGAAAATGTAGCGAGGAAGTTTCAGTTTCAATTAACTAAAATCATAATAAAATCAAACCCAAAACTAAAACTTGGCAAAAATTATAACTAAAAAAAACGCCTAGCAAATGAAACCAATAATGACTCAAACTAAAACTCGAGGCAAAACTAAAACAACACTAAGCCCATGTATCCGTTGATCGAGTGCACTATTTGATGGCAAGAGTAGTGATGGCAGGAGGAGGTGCGCAGAGAAACCGACTGATTTGAGTGTAATGCTTTGTATACTATAACACATAATTTGAACTGAACTTGTTCGATGGGATCGGAACGAACCCTGTTCTGAGATAAAGTTTTCATCAGGACATTACCCACCCGATGGCCACTTATTACATCATTACTGTTTTGAAGGTCTAATCTCCCCACACACAATAATTGCTACCCTGGCATCTTTCAAAACCGCTCATACGTCTGAAATCGCTGCATAAGTGTCGCCTTTCAAACCGATTCAAACTAGTCTAATTATATACAAAGCTCACAAATCAATAACATTATTAATTACAAAGGTTAAATAGACATGACCATTATATATATATATACCCATTATATAATAATATATATATACATATATATGTGCTTACATGTGTGTATGTGTATCACTCCTGTCGAGTCCTGTGAATCAATGATGCGCACGTGCATATTAATTAATAATAGTCCAAAATAGCTCTGCCTAGCACTGATTACACTGCAGGCATCAAATACGCCCACTCTGTTTTCTGAATGAATAAGCAATAA